>CACRXK020005805.1:1734-26925 GCA_902702795.2 Paramuricea clavata
GTATAAAACCATGACTTTGTTTATCTCTTCGAAGAAGTAACTGAATGTATTTGAGAAACCTTTCAATTTAAATTAACGTTGAAGGATGAGCGAAGGTTAGCAATATTAACTGTACTTCCAACGGGATTTGATAAAAGTTTACATGTAATATACCGATACTTTGTCTTCGTCAGCTATAATAATAAACCTTTTCCAAAGAAGTACAAGGGAAAACTTCGACGTATGCCTTGCTGATCTTTACAGAGAGAGTAAAATAAGTCTAGTTCAGGCTGACAATTTATCTAACCGCGTTTGCATCACTTGCGGTTTCAAACGTTGAACAACTTAAGGTTAGCCCAGCGAGACGTTCGTTGAGACCCAGGCAGTGAATCAGCTAGTATAAAGCAGTTGATTGTCAAATGCCTCCGAACATTTCTCCCAAATACTTCCCTGTCAACCCAAGGCTTTCTGCCTAAACAATCTGGTCTAGTGGTCTTGAATAAGTCAAGACAATGGGCAAATTTTTTAAAACAGACGCCGTCGAGGAAAGTCGTTCTTAGAACACCTGGCCAATTTGAATTTACACCTGGAAATTTTGCAATAGTCGTTTGCGTGTTTTTTGACCGAAGTCCGCTCTCTCTTTGAGACTTTATTTTTGGGAGTCTCAACTAGTGACATATATTATTACAACAAGAGCTTTTTACAAAAAAAATGTAGTTATTAAACACGGCAGAATCTATGCCACGGCCACGGGTTTTCAAATTGTCTATTGTCTATTGAGTTAATTGTATTATTGAGCAAATGACAGACTTCACGCAATAATGATTCATTTAGCCTGCTATTGTTCGAACACTTTTAATAAATAGTGTTTGTTACTTTGTTCAAAACCTAAATACGTTTCCTTAAATCTTACAGTTATATTTTGGATATAAATATATCAAATACATTAACTAATAGAGAGTAAAATTTTACGTCTCTGTAGTATAGTTACATAATTTAAACGGCAATGTACGAACAAGACAGCAATATACAAACGGGACTATGTTTTAAATATTAGAACACTTTAGGGAAAAAACGACCATGAATTATTTTAGATTAAAGTTTAGACCTTGAATCCTAGTGAAAGATACAGGCGTAAAATTGCGCGAGAAACTGTTTGTTGTTGTTAATAACCTCTGGTAATCTAATTAACAAAACTTGCTTTGATTGGCTACTATTTACCGGATATTCAATTATCTCAAAGGGGGCGTATTGAAAAAATATCAATAAAAGTCGCAGGCTCTATATAATAGAGCCTGTGAGCAGGCTACCTTCATCGGGGTAATGTGTAATGTCTTTCGCAGACGTTCTTTGTTTTGTCAACATAAGAAATGCTTAGTTGCCATGAGAACTACAAAAAGCAAACGCCATGCAGTGGAAGAATGTGAAAACGTCTTTTGTCGTTTTGGAAAGTTGAATAAAACCTGAAGGTTATCTCGTACAGTTCCATGCCGGGAAGATGTAAAGATTGTAAACTCTGAAGGTATCTTATTATTGGCACAGACTACACTGACACAGACGGTTCAAGATTCTTTCCTGCCAGTATTATAAGGCACCTTGCTTGCCAGTTTCCGAGGTATCGCATGCCAGATATCGCGAGTTATGCGATGTGAATTGTCACACTCTAGACACCTCGCGACCACCTTGAATTTTGACTGCTGCGAATGCAGAGGGCGTTTGTTGCCTGGCTTGTACGTCTTGGCTCTTTCTTTTGGTTTGTTTAGTATTTCTTTGAGACAGATCTTTAATCTTTATACACCAGACTCGCAGGTTAGATTCCCGCCAGAGGACCTAGTGTTGCATTTTTCACAACTGTTCCTGGTCACGTATAAAAGTATATATATATCGTCACTTGGTTGATGCATATATACCAACAATATTCAGTTTCAACCAAGTGAAGTGCGGGAACAAATCTTTCAAGTATTTACCTCGTCCTGACGTCATTCAGTATGCCGCTGTTTGATTATACTCACTCCAGTAGTTATTTATTAGGCTTTGCCAAATCAACTTGAAATCTCTTGCTATATATACACACATTAAAATAAACGATACATACATTGACATGGCTGGGTATACGCTACAGCTTTCGCCAATTACAGCGACCCTTTACACAATACAAGACAAACAAACTTTAAAATATTGGGGGTTATGTTCCCTCAATTAGGCTACATCTGATTTTCAAGTCACATCATTACAGGTTGTTAAACCAGCATCTTTCGATTTAGCCCTCGGACTTGCACCCAGATTTTTCTAAAACGCCGGCCACGAGCTACGAACTCTCTGACCTTTCTAGTACAAGGATTAAAATAATCCAGGATTGTTTTGAACCTGCCTCCGCGTGGTTCTTGAATGTCTGAAGTAGTATTGCTGAGTTAAATTCAACCTGGTTTTTGTTTGCTAAGCCTTACACAGACTCTATAAAATTATAAGGAAGTTTATTCCAACTTAACTCTGGTTATTGTTTGGTTCGATATATCCATATGGTATATAGTCCTACATGTTTTTCAGCGCATTGACGTCCCGGAAGCAAGAACAGGCAACGTCATTCCGCGTTGGCGCAAAACCAAATGCAAAGAATCTTGGCAAGTTTCTTTATTGATCTGTGCATTACATGTTTATGTTTATCAGCCGGTCTTGGACTCGCGTCATCTAGCTTCGGGGCTTTTTTGCGTGGGATTGTTTTGTTTTAAGCGCGCTCTTTTGCACGCGCACAAGTGTACGTGTATTAAATAGTGACGCAAGCATGGAACCACAAAACAAAACAAAGCATGACGTTTTTACTGAACCTTGTGCTAAAAACGAATTCCTGTTTCAGTCGAAAACAGGCAACTGTAAACATACAGGTTCAAGGGTAAGCGAATGAAATGAGATTAGTCATGTCTTGGAAATTACTGTTCTTCATATAGACATTTAAGACGAAATATCACCTTCAAAATAAATCATAATTTTGTATTAAATTTGATCCATCTCCTGCAAAACACAGTTCAATCAGGAAAAGTTAGCTGTCAAATGATAATCTGATAATTTGGAACTATATTTTTATCACTCGCAGACTGGGTAAAATCGAATTTAAATTGGGTGTGCGTTTCCTGTGCCACATATAGCCTTGATATTGGTTCTTTGTCCTCAACACGCTCATTAGGTAATGTTGTTCATTTCCAACTTCACCCTGATCACAAAGTTTACATTTTCTGTCACAGTAGGCAATTTTTTTATATCGGCCAATCTCTACTGGTAATCTGTGCGCTGAAACGCGTAATCTTGTAACTGCTTGACGGTACTTAAAATTTTTAATTTCTATATATGTGCTTTTAAAGCATATTAAACGAGGGTCCCTGATTCCGACTGTACCGGAATGTATGTTGCAACAGCCTCGGAAGGAAGAGAGTTGAAATCAATGAAATGTAACTGACCCTATTTGAACCTACTGGCAAATCATGCCAACCATAATATATCATGTGAAGAGGCTTTACCTGATAAAACTCATCTTCATTAGTATTCTTTATAAAGAAAAATCATCCTAATTAGTACATAGAGAATACTTATGAGACGGCATCTATTGTAGTCGTGTTTGAAGTTTGAAGCTATTCAAAACACTCGTAGAGTCGTAATCGTGTTTTATCATATCAAGGGCTAAAAGGCTCGTGCTGCGCACTCGCATTTTAAATATGATAAAACACTCCTAGCGTGTACATAATAGCTTGCGCTGGTAAAAATATCAAGCTGTAAAGAAAGGTTGCGCAAGATTTATCTACGATATGTTATTTTAAAAACACGGCCGTGTACAACCAGGTAGAACTGAATGATAAAAAAATGCAAAACATAACCGAAAGATGATATTTTTTATCCACATCAAAGGCGAGCAATCACTAAAACTGTCTGTACCAGTGTGGGTAGTACCAATGTGAAATTGCTGTGCAGAATGGTTTATGGTTATATATTACTACCTGAAAAAAACAAGCAGAAAGTCGACATTTCGATTTTTTCAGGTAGTAATATAACTCAGCACAGCAAGATCAATCACTAAGGCCTCAATCCGCGAGTTCGTCTATCAATCATTACTGAGTTATTTTATAATAAAATCGAAATTCTATCTTCGCTTCGCGTCATGTGTTTATATATCGGTATCATTTGCTTCAAATGTTTTTTATTTGGAGTTTTGTTTGTTTTATTTTTTCTCCGCGACTGAGATGATTATTGTACGACTGGCGCGCGGTGCAATCAAGTTGTCTAGACTTTGCCAGACTTGCAGATTATGTAAAAGTTATACTATGAAAATGCACGTCGAAATCTCATGCTGTGGTTGGCGTCATTCGACGGTATTCGGTCTATTCCTAGCCTTTCACTTACAACTAAATTTGCCGAGATATTGTTTAAATTGGGATTGGTGGTTATTTTTGGAGAATTTTGTCATGTTTGGTCTTTGTTGAGACTAATAGATTTCAAAATCAAGAATAAATTCTTATCATGATCAGTGTGTAATCTCTGAAGAAAGATTGTCTGCACTGTTGTGGCGGCGGTATTAACGCGGCAAGTTTTTCCCGCGACGCGCAATGATTTTCCGCAAATTGTCCAAAATACGTAACTTAAAAGAATTTTGAGATTATGCATAAAATGCGCCTCGCAATGCGCGCAACAGCATGTTATTGTAAAATACGTAATTGCGCACTGCGCAGACCATGCCAGCACATCTGCATTTATTTAGCCTGATAGGAAGCGACGAAAACCACAACTTAGGTTTAAACACTGACGCCCCAAGCGGTTAAAAGCAGTCTGCAAAATACGTCTTCCTTGCCATATTGTTTTATGAATATAAATCTTCTTCTAGTATTCTGTACAGGATGTGTCGATTACATGATTATTGCGCAAAGAAAATAACTAGTTAAATATTTGAAACGGGATAACTCTGTTTGTCACGAAGGCTCTGGCATATTTTATCGGAACATTGCACTTTGATGTGCTCACCCTCACACGCACCTCACGAAAGCAGAGTTGGAAAAACACAAATGCGCCACAATGCAGCTTAATCAGGAAGTTTGGGTAAACAATAAGTAACATAGCAACAGCAGACGAGATCGTTGACACGGCTTATAGAGAAATCCTCAAGTTTGCCGCTGGTACTACAGGCAAACTTTAGGCAAGTCTAGAATGCTTTATATTTCTAGTGTTATCTGTTGAGAACTTTTTACAACTCGGGAACTTTGCGGTAAGTAAAGGAAATCACAGCGACAACAATTCAGTATGGGAAATAGTTCACCAAAAAATCCTCATACTAATTTCTATAAATGCTTTGGATCGGACAACATGTTTCGGACTATGGTAATCATTGATACCATGTATTGCTAGAACTATCTTAAGTCTTTTAAATTCCAAATGCAATTCTAAGTATCATAATTGAATTATGCTACATATATTCCGTGTCGCTAAATGCTTTAATTGCTTGACGAAAGGTCATGAAATTTCACATCTTTCTCAATGTGTTTCTCATTAACACATCTTGTTGGTTTACCTAATTGTGACATTTGGTTTGGGCTGCTTCCTCTTTCATCTCATTGGTTCGTTTTCTTTTACGTATGTAGGTGCATCACAGCAGGACGCTTTTGCTCTTATACACCGCTTCAAACCAGAGGCTTCAAACTGCCCGCAGTGTTTAGTAGCGTGCGTATGTTGGATAGCAGAAGATCGTGAGCTTGAAACGAGAAATTTGGAACGAACGCGATTAAACACCGTACTCAAAGTAACCTTGACGCAGACTAAACGATTCACGGAATTTAAAGTAAGTTATCACTGTGTAATTTATTTGTTTGTGATATTAAGATATCAAGCATAATTTGCGTGTAAGTGAAGCGATCATTATATCAGCCGCATATTTCTGAAACAAAGAGCAAATATTATCACTAGATTTTAAGACCTTAACATCGACAATTTAATTTTATTTTCCGCAAGTTTACTTTGAATAAAACAAGCACGTTTTTGACAAACTTATCCACTTGTGTGTGGAGTGGCGCGGATTAGTTGTAATCTGTGTTCTAATTGACGATTATTGATACATCGTTTATATAACTCGTGTTATGTGTAGTATGGGAGTTCCGCCTGGGAAATTATGCCGCGAGCAGCATGTATAATCCAAGCGTGAATCGCAGCGCGTCGCAGATGTGTTGAAAAAAAGAGTTAATTTTTGTCAAATTGTTCGCCCACGAATCATATTTATTTTTAGTCGAATAGTGTGACGCGTCATGTGATTTCATTAAGGCATTTCTCCATATAATTTATGAGATGATTGAGAAACAAAATCCACAGTCCCCCTGCTGATCTATACCTATGATCTATACGTGTGCAGTATAGATTGCGATGATGATATGTTAGTCCTTGCCCTAGGAAACTGGAGTTTAAAATTTTACTATTTACTATAGCGAACTAAACTCGTCTCTCAATTCTATGTACAGCCTGTAACCATACGTAGAAAATATATTTATCTTCCTGACAGGAAAATCTAAAAATACAAATTTCCTGTGTAATATAAAACATTTATTGAACGTTCTCTGACTTAATATTTATTTCTACAAGCTTTCGGCTATCAGTCTATGGCCTTCGACGGGTGTATACAAATGATTCTATAAAGGACGCTAAACTTAAGTGGGTGGTATGAAATCTGATACTATCTATGCTATATTACAACGGATGGCTACGCATCCTCTATTTTTTTCAATAAAACTTCATGTTAGGTATATTTGGACATAATTGTGCCGCACAGCATTATAAACTTCAATCGACGGCACAAGACAATCTGGACTTGTAAAACGCTTTAGGAATTTTTAGACAATAAGTAAATTATATAAGATAACAAGAATTTCCTGCAAGTTGTAAGAAAATCCCTGCGAAGATCTTTTGCGGTTAAACTAATTTCTTGGCAGCTGCTGGCGCTGCCAGACATTTTCCAGAACTGTTTAAAAACTTTTATTCTCGTCAATTTGTAGTGTTCAAGCAGTTCCCATATTTTACGTCGCTTTCGGTTCGTAACTGTTCCATCAATATTTGCATAATTTGCGTCTTAGGTTGGGTCAATCCAATACTATTATACTAGTGTGTAATGTACTTAGGTGAATATGATGCTTGTGATGTTACTCTGAGTGTATATCCACACCGGGCAAGCTTGAAAAATATACTCTTTGATAATCAATTACTGTCATTACTCATTAGGAGAAAAAAAATTTAACATCTATTCCCATTGTTCTCTGACAATAAAAGAAGCTTAGGAAATGTATTGGAAATGTATATTGTGCCAAAATGGCAATATTCCCAAATCACACACCCACACTTCACTTGAACAAGACAGGGGGTACAGCGGGAGAAAACCCCTCAAGACCTGCAGTGTTTAGAACTGATCCACGTGTCGCACTGGTTAGCATATTGAGAGTGTAGTAAATTAAGATTACTTAAATCATAGTTTAAATCAACAGTATGTTATTTTTGAATATTCTCTGTTGGTCTCGTCTCCTGCTGCGTTTATATACGTCAAACGATAATGTAGACAACGCGTGAAATGTTTTTATTCAATATTGTTTCCGGGTGATAATTACTTGATTCAATCCATGAACATTGACATAAATTATGACTCAGTATTTTATACTATACTTGATACAACACCCCATCCAACTTTTTCATTCTAATTGTTAATTAGAACAAAGGAAACGCATCTAATATCAAACGCTTTAAGTTTTGAGTTCATTTTTCTTTCATTCAGTTGGCCTCCCAAAGTTGGAAAGTGCATGTTTCCGTTTCAAGCAAAATGTTGTAACCAGAAATCCTGTTTTTATGCGCGTTTGAACTGTAATATTCCACCTTCCCGTTCTTATGGACTAATCTATTTGACGCATTTTACACAAATCAATGCTTTCGTATTTAGCCCAAAAATCCACTAACGTGTTCACTTTCATTTAAAGTGTTTTGATAAAACATGAAAACAATGGTCACTCTGCAAAGATAGAAAATGTTCTGGCTCAGAATGGCTAGACCGGTCGAATCAGAATTTCTGGAAAGCAATTTTAGTTGTAATTGTCTTGAATGGATTTTATTCATTTTTATGTTGCCACTCAGCTTTCATTCAATATTCAATTCATTCAATATTCAATTCATTCGTAATGATTGTAAAGATTGAGTCACGATTTTTCTCTGCAGCCGAACAGGCGGAGTGATTATAAATAAAAAATATACTTATGATTTATATGTGGTTTAAAAAAAAACTATTATAATCTGCCCGTTGAGAAAGACTGTGACTCTATGTTGTCTGTTCAAGTGAGGCCAAAAGCTACTGTTAAAAGTAAAGTAAAGTCTAACTTAGGCGGCAAATTTTAATATAAAACTTTAAAAATATAAAAAGTTTAAACTTTTAAACTTTTTCTAGTAGCTTTTGGCCTCACTTGAACCGACAACATTCATATAATGCTACTGAAGGACAACTTTGTACGTGCTGTGACTCAATCTTTACGACAGTTAAGACCATATGTGATATGGAAAAGCTGGAGAAGTATTTAGTATACAGGGTGTATAAAAAAAAGCGCAATCCTCGACTGAAATGTAAATTGCTAAACAAATAATAGACGAAAACGTTAAAGTTTACATTCATTTTAAAGCGTAGCCATTCAGCTTTCTAACAGTGGGTTGTTTCTTAAATTTGACTCATTGGTTCGCGCGTAATAATACTTTACGTTATTGCGGTTGGAGATTAAAAAAATTGAGATATGGAATAACAAATCATTCTCATGAAAATAACTGATTTTTTCATTAAAACAAAAAAATGTTGCATTTTATTAAATGGATTGTAACAATAAGTATAATTACGGCTTTTCTTCCACTATTTTTTAACTCAGTTTGAAACTTCAAATGCGATATAATTTTGGCTTGGACCATCTAAGCTGACTGACATCAACTTGCTATAATTTCTGTTTACATTACATCGCAATTCGATGACACTCTGGCTCAGACACCAGAATGTTTTGACGATTTTTAGCATTCGTTCAGGATTTTCAAACAACCTGGTCTCTTTTCAAATACTTTTAATTTGTTCTTACGTGGTTTTCCAGATGTAGTGACGACAACATTAAAGTTTAAAGAAGAAAATTCTAACATTTAAACCGACTAAATAATAACATAGTAAACTTGCATAATTAAACAGCAACTAAAAATGATAGGTTTTACTAAATCTTTTCCTGTGCAATTATTACTTTCACTGGAGACAAGGATAATAGTTTGTTTGAAAGAGAAAAGAACAGGCTTTGAAGTAAGCCTAAAAGCATTTAACTAGAAATAGTATTTCGAAAGTTATTAAGCACAAAAGATGAATTGCGTTTATTTTGATACACCCTGTATACGTATTTTAGCGCAGGAACATTATTAATGACGGTAACGTATACAGTTGCACGGTATTTAGAATATGACGTAAACCAATAGCATTCAAGTATTTAGTCTATTTACCATTCGGTAAACTTTTTTTCCCGACTGAGTTACGCACATCTTACTGACACACTTGTGATAAACAGGTCACGTCTGTAATGCACGTATACATTGTTGTGTTTGTTTGTCCAAGAGCATGTATACTACCTAATCGTGTATGACCTAAGATTCGTGTTTACCCTGACATGAGTTCTGTACAACATTTGTAGATCACTTTAAGGTAGCCGACATATTGAAGAACATGTACTACTTCTATACATGTTTTAACCACGCTCAACTCAGTGGTGAGTTCTGTACAACATCAGATCACTTTAAAATCAAAGATTCAACAACATTTACTACGTCTGCATTGTCTAAACACATGCTTAACCATAAAACATCACTATAAAAGAGCCCACGCAATTGTCTCGTTTTTAATACAACCTTGGCATTCATTGACCTTTAATGGACATCTACCCCATGATGGGATATTTCATTTGATATTATAAACAAGGTATAAAACTATAAATAGCTGTAATATTTATCTTAGAGCATTTACAATTATCTAGTATGACAAAGGATGTTTTCAATTATTGCTCGAGAATTAAGATCTAGGCTACTGTAGTCACGGAGACCATCGTAACTGACGTTTTAATAGGGTTGGGTGCGACGGTTGGGTTTGGTTAGAAACTTCTTCACCGCATTAGTGCCAAGTTGTCTGACGTAAAATATGCACGTGCCTTGTGCGAGACTACATGCTAGCTTGCCTTATCCTAAGTTAGGTTAGGGAACCCACCCTGATATTTAAAAACTGTACTGGAGTAAGTCGCACGCGAGTAAGCAAGTGAATGTTATGCAGTTTTCATAATGATATCATTAAATTACACTAATGATTCCAACTAATCCCTTTTTACAACAACCAATTTCTTCACCGTTTTTATTGGAATATTTTAAATATTTTCGATCGCTCAAATGGAAGACAATATATTTTGTTTTCTGAGAAATTCTGGACCTTTGCGCTGGAGATTTGAAAAAAAAGGGATTCTGTGTGTTTTGTTAGGTCGAGATTAAGTCTAGTATGCGAAGTTTTTCACCGATTATTTATTTTTTTAACGTCATTAAATGCTAACGATCGAAATTTAATTGTTTTACTGTTTTGACTGAAATATTTTAAGTATTTTACTAATACTAAACGTCTGACCAAGTTTGAACGGAACAATGTAGTTGCTAGCACCAAGTTAATCTTTTTAAAATGATGATGATGATAACTTGTTGTAAACTGGTTCTAACATGCATCTGCGGACCAACTGCAGTGCAAACGAATCTGCAATATGTATAGTAAACCAAAGCTAGCTTGTTCATTGTTGAGGATCGCAATTTATTCAAAAAAAATCTTATATAGTGCGTTTTGGATGTGCCGCTGTGCATGCATTATAATTTAAATTTCATTTCTAAGCGCAAAGCTGCGTAAAAAAACGAGGAAACTTTTTGTTTAAGCACGTCATTGAAAAGGAAGTTGCTGTTTTGACATTTTTTTAATCCTTACACTCTTGTAGAACCATTCGTTTTTTTCTGCCTTCAAATTTAAAGACCTTTTTTAATTTTTATGAATTGAAGTGATTGAAGCACACGTCTTTTGTACTTTAGCATTATCTGAAGCTTTAATTAAAAGGTTCCACTGGTGGGGTCTTCAATATTAAAGTACTCGTCACTTGTGGTACTTTCTTGCTAGCGTATAAAAGGTCCGGTTCTCCTATAAACTTTGAATCGTTGGTTATTAACGTAGATACACATCCTTTGTGGTAGATTCTCGATAACCTGCATTTCGGATTCTTGGGATCAGGGTGAGTAATGGTCTTGAAATACACGTCCTTTGTGAATTGTGGTTTAGATTTTTTACTAGTCTAGTCTTGAAATATACAAGTCCTTTGTGGTAGATTTTTTACTAGCCTTGTCTCGAAATACACGTCCTTTGTGGTAAAGTTTTTACTAGCCTTGTCTTGAAATACACGTCCTTAATTTGTGGTAGATTTTTTACTAGTCTTGTCTTGAAATACACGTCCTTAATTTGTGGTAAAGTTTTTACTAGTCTTGTCTTGAAATACACGTCCTTAATTTGTGGTAGATTTTTTACTAGCCTTGTCTTGAAATACACGTCCTTTTAATTGTAGATACTATATCCTAAACTTCAAACTGTTGCCACTGTTCGTTCTCAGTGTATAGGTGTAGTGGTCTTCAGTGAAATACCCGGTTTTTGTGCGCGTAGATTCTCACTATAGTCTAAAGTTCAAACTGCTGGTTCTGAGTGTATAGGTGGTGGTTTTGAAATACATGTCCTTTGTGGCAGATTCTCACTAGTTTAAACTTCAAACTGCTGGTTCTGAGTGTAGGTAGTGGTTTTGAAATACATGTCCTTTGTGGTAGATTCTCGCTAGCCCGGCTAAACTTCAATCTTTTGGTTCTCATTTAGTGTAGATAGTGATTAGTGGTCTTCAGAAATACCGACGTATTTTACTCTTTTGTGATAGATTAGTAACTATACTCCACAGGTAGTATAGTCTTGGAAAATTCACGTGATACATTCTAACTATAGCTTCATTCATATATTGGTAGCCAAGTATTACTTCGATGTATAATCCTCTAATTCTTGATCTAGTCTTCCTGTAAATTTGATTATGTTTTGTATTATTCTATGTAGCAGTATTAGTAGCTCTGTTTGAATAAAGTTTGTTTGTTTACATATATGGTGTGACTCTCAGGGTAGGCAGTGGTCTTGAGAAATACTCGTGATCGATTCTAACTATAAATAATCTCATGTGTTAATTGTCAGCATAGCGAGGGGTCTGAATTTTTAAACTAGTCTTTTGTGCTCAATTCTGACTATAACCTAAACAGTACATTGCGGATGACTTTGAACGCAGGCAGGGGTCTTCAAGTCATTTGTCATGGACTGCAGCTGAGCCTGATAGTCAAGAAGAAATTTATCATCACGAAGTACAAAAACTGTTTTGAAAAACGAAATGTTTGCTGGCTGAGTGTTCGAGACTGTTCGGATTCCATTCAAACGGACCGATATCAATATTAGCCCACAACAGGATGCATCAATATTGAAATATTCGGCTGCCTAGTTTTCAAATCGTTTGGATCAAATCGTAAGATTTCTATAAATTTGTGAAAGAAACAGAACATTGCTGAAAATTGTTGGTGCTTGGGCAACATTCTTCTGGATTAACAGGCCTTCAAATGATATATAGCACTCATTTCCTATCCCTTCGTGAAAGCCAGTGGTTCTTGGTTGACCCCCCCTCCCCCTATCCCCCATCCCCCATCTAAAATTGGGCAAATTTAGAGGGAAAATTCGGGAAAGATGAAAGAAAAACCGGTAAATGTATTAAAGATGTTAAGTTAGAAATATCTTAGGGCAAGAAAATTTTTTACCCCCCCCCCCTCCCCTTCCCTTGGGGACATTTTATGGAAGTTAGGCCCCTCAAAACAAATAACAAGTGTTCCGCCGCAACTGTTTTACAGGTTGTTGTGTTTCCCGCAAAGACCACAAGTTTTGCGATACAATTTCACGCGATGCCTACGCATCTCATATAATGAATACATCAGGTGACAAGTGTTCTGTAATGAAACATGTTATATATGCATAGATTTAATGACATTCCAGTCCAGTCAATCTGTTGTCCTTAGACAACTGTGATATAGCCAAACGAGTTAGACTGATGAAATCTTTAAAGAAGTGAGATTTTAATGCGAAAGTTTCTATTTCCTACTCCATGGGAAGTGTATGTCAAAAGTGTCACAATTGAACGACTGAGTAGTTCTGACTAAGAGATCTTTGGTCCTGCTGTTAAAGTGACGTGTTGAAGTCAAGACGATTATTTTGAATTGTGAAGTGAGCATTAGAAGAGTTCCTTAGTTCCTACACCTCAATGTTTCAGTTTGTTTGAAAGCTGGGGTATGTCATCATCCCACAGATTGTCCGAAATTTTGCAGATGCATTCTGAAGAGAGCAATACATCGAGGTTGTATCCACTGTGTTTTAACATTTTATGAATTAATGAGATAGTATCAGTTGTATGTTTATATGGTACAACTATAAGTACTTTTGTACAATATCCTTGTACGGCTTTTACCATTAACATTGTTTTAATCTTATAGTTTTTGTAAGTGTAGTTTATATGCATATTGTGTGTGGAAAGTGTGCGTAGAATTAGTTTAGATACAGTTTGTCGTGTGTGTGTCTTTCTGAGCCAAAGAGGAAAAATTGGTTCCGTTACATAATTGCATGCAGGATTGCATACGCATGATTGGTGCAGTTAATCTGAGTTGTGTCTTGGTAAGCGACTTCATTGTAGAGCAGTTAAACAAAATAAATTTGTTGTTTGTATCAGATGAAATGATTCACTAATGTTAGATTTTACGTCAGCCGCATCACGAGACCTCTCAGCTGATGTAAGGAGTACGCGCGAGACTGCTTCCTCGGCAACATTTTCTCTCGTGTGCCGGTGTGTGTTGAGAATTTTACTTCGCCGTGAGAAGTTCTAGCGTGTTTGATATCATTCGAATATCATATAGAAACTTGCTAAGACCAAACAAAAACAAATATTGGTTTCCGACGGCCGACCTATTAAAATATCCGACCATAAACATTGATTACCATTTTCTTATTAAAATATGATTTCTGTTTAACTTAATCATTTTTAGTCATGATAATGATAGTTTAAACTTGAATCTTTGTGTTGATGTACGCATTTGTCCATAGGTTTGTACAATTTTCCGACATACTTATGCCAAAAAAAACATAGCTGTAAACCTGACACCAACTTTTTGGCTTAAGCTACGGGAATACGCGGGGCTGTAGTAGGGGTTTGTCTATATGTGAAAAAATTAAGAAAAATATAAGGATCGATGGCTAATTAGATTACTCCTTATGTGAACACTATACTGGAGTATTGAGACGTTGGATCGTGAATTTAATTTATTTGAGTATTGCATTCATTAACTTAAACAGGTCTGTCATTGTGTCTTCTCGTCCGTGATCTAGTTACAAGCGTTGTCACTTGCTAGTGTTTTACTATAATTTCGATCTAACGGTTTTGCTCCACGATTGTGATAACAGGTTAAAATCATGCGCTGTAGTAGTCGTAGTACATTGCTTTAAATTTATAAATCACGTCATTCTTAAAATCATCTTTTAAACGAAGTTTCTTCATTTCAGGTCGAAAAAAATGCGTTGTACATTGGATTGGAAGAGTCGTTTCCCCATCGCAAAGTGGTTACCAAACTATACATGGCATTCACTACAATGCGATTTGATCGCAGGCATCACCGTCGGTCTCATGGTCATTCCACAAGGCTTAGCTTACGGTGTCCTGGCTGGGCTACCACCTCAGTACGGCCTGTATAACGCATTTATGGGGAGTTTCATTTACTGTATCCTCGGTTCCAGCAAAGACATCACGCTTGGCCCTACTGCAATCATGTCACTAATGGTCGCAACTTACGGACGAGAAAATGACGCTCATTACGCGGTGGCACTATCGTTCTTTAGCGGACTAATACAACTGCTCATGGGACTGTTTTCGCTTGGTTTTATAGTCAGGTTCATTCCGATTCCAGTAATCAGTGGGTTCACTTCATCTGCTGCGATCATCATAGGGTGTGGTCAGATCCCAGGTATCCTGGGCATGTCAGGTATGCCCAAGAACCTCGTCCCACGGTTACACAAGACTTTCAGTAACATTATCAAAACCAACCACTGGGATGTGATCCTTGGCATTGCCTGTGTTTTGCTGCTAGAAGCTTTAAGACGAGTCAACCGCATGCCTGTGCTCTACAAACGCGATTCGTCGCAAAGCAAGCGAATTATGAAAAAGATTGTATGGTTTGTGTCTGTGGGACGAAATGCTGTCATCGTCTTCTTCACGACATTTTTGGCGCTGACGATGGAAACACACGGCGATGGTGGACATTTTTCGCTTACTGGAAGCATTAAGAAAGGTCTACCTACTTTTGAGGTGTGTATGCCGTGCAACGCTGTTTTATATAGTGTAGCTCTACTTTTACAAGTTCTATCGATTGTTTCAGTCATGGTTGAAGTCAGAAATGTTGACACTTGAATTCTATTTGTTTGTCTCCGAGATGATCAATATTTTCTCACTCTGAGAACTGCAAACCAACCGACCAATATCTGTTGCACACGATAGTGCTTAGTTGAACCTGTTTCCACTGTCTTCTCATTGGGGAGTTTAAGATCTTGACGAACTACCGACTACGTTTGAAATAGTTTTTGTTATATGTATGTAAATACTAAATGCTTGTCATAACAAATTTATCCCAAATATGTTTTATGTGCATAGCTTGTGTTCGATAAGTTTCATCTTTAATTTTCATAATTTCTTTATAAAAATACAATCCAACCTGCAACGTTGCGTAGTCAGTTTCGGTGCCATGTACTTGATTCTGTTTTACAACACAAGAATGTGATTTTTACGTTGTAGCCAAGGTCGCTACGGTGAAAATTATGCTCTGGGGATATGTAAATTTTGTCTGCTTTGTTAAATCAATGCGAAAACAAGCGTTCAACCGTACTCCGTACCCGTTGTTCGTTGTCGGCATCTTAAACTCCCTATTTAACTTCGTTGGCAACGACGCATGCGTACAAGCACGCTTGCACTTGAATACTGACTCTCTGTGTTAATATATATAATGATTCATTATCCCTACTTATCTCGCCAAGAGTCAAGTTCTGTTTTTTCTGTTTATCGTCAAGGGTTTTGTTTGAATTTTGTTAACAATATTTACATGACAATGGCGACCACTTCACGATTGATTCCATCACGGTTGACAGTTTGTCAATCAATTTGGCTTGCCGAGGAAACATACACAACCACCATGTCACAGAAACGGAAGCCATTTTAATATTGTGCGTTTTCTTTAATGAGCTGTCAGTTTGAGTTACCTTGATAGATATCCCAAACGTGGGGGCGATCAGTCTAGTGGCTTGTATCTCAACTACCTAAAAAGATATCTCAGACGTAGGGGTTAAGTATAGGTAGTATTCTACAATAAGCTGCCGTGGTTTGTGTCTGAACTACCTAAAAAAAGATATCTCAAACGTAGTGGTCTAGTGCAGGTAGTATTCTACAATAAGTTGTCGTGGTTTGTGTCTGGACTACCTGAAAAAAGATATCTCAAACATGGTGGTCCAGTGTAGGTAGTATTCTACAATAAGTTGCCATGGTTTGTGTCTGAACTACGTGAAAAAATCTCAAACGTGGTGGTCCAGTGTAGGAAAAAAAATATCCCAAAGTGGGGGGTAGAGAGTATTTTAGAATGAGCTAGAACTAAACCTAAAGTTTATGTAAATGATCAGGATTTTGTGTTATTCTCACGAAAAAGTAGATTTCGATTCACACATCTTACACATACTGAAAAATAATTTTTATATAAAACAATTTACATTCTCTCTAAAATAATTCATTCTCTTTGATTCCCAGGTGCCGAAACTCTCATCTCACGACGGGAACAGTACTATCACAACGATGCAAATTCTAACTCAAATTGAAGGAGGCCTCATTGTCCTGCCAATGATCGGCTTCCTGGAGAGCATCGCTATTGCCAAAGCGTTTGCAAGAAAGAATAAATATAAGGTCGACCCTAGCCAAGAATTGATTGCTCTTGGTTTGGCGAACTTTATTGGTGCATTCTGTTCAGCATACCCTGTGACTGGAAGTTTCTCTAGGACAGCTGTGAACTCCATCAGTGGTGTTGCTACTCCTCTTGGAGGTTAGTATTTCTTTAGTAAAGGCTAGATTATAATCTCACTGCTTCAGTCCCATCTGAGAAGAATGCTTCCAGTTTGACTCTATCAAATACCTGACAGGTTTTTTCCGAGTATTCCTGTACTAACACTGGATCAATGAGAGATGATCCTTACTGGACCTCTAGCTATCCAGTATAAATAAAGTTAATTGAGTTCCTCCTGTAGTAACACTGGATGAATTAGGGATCGCTCTCACTGGCCCTCAAGGGAAAACAGTTTGAGAATTCACAGAGTATAAATAAAGTTAGTTTAGTTTAGGTTTCCTCCTGTAGTAACTCTGGATCAACAAGAGATGACTCTTACTGGACCTCTAGGGAGAACAGTTTGATAATTGATAGAGCTATCCAGTGTAAACAAGTTAGTATAGTCTTCAGTAAAAGGATTTGGAACTGATTTATTTTCTTTCTAACTAAGGTGTTTTCACGGGAGGTCTCGTGATACTGGCCCTGGGTGTTCTGACACCGTTTTTCCAGTACATTCCTCAAGCTGCCCTTGGTGCTGTGATCCTATCCTCTGTCATCCACATGGTAGACTACAAGCTTGTCAAGAAAATTTGGCAAACGAAGAAAACAGATTTGCTTCCGTTTTTCGTCACTTTCTGCTTGTGTCTGTACGATATTGCGACTGGCATTATGTGCGGTATCCTTGCAGCTCTGCTGTTGCTGATTTATCGTCTGGTGGTGCCGCGTATCGATGCAAGACAACAAGAAGTGACGGTGATTAAAATCAATGGTGGACTTACTTATGTTGGTATTGAATATCTTATCTCCAAAATTGAAGAGGTGAGATTATATGTTGTATATTTGTTAAGTATGTTGCCTGTACAATCGTTGGTGGGTGTAGCTTTGAGTCTCAAATGCATGTGAGAAGAGTGTGTTGACTCTATCAAACACGGCAGGTATTCTCTTGGTGCTCCGGTTTCCTCCTGTAGTAACACTGGATCAATAAGAGATGATCCTTACTGGACCTCTAGGGAAAACAGTTTAGAACTGATAGAGCTATCCAGTGTAAATAAAGTTAGTTTAGCTTAGGTTTCCTCCTGTAGTAACACTGGATCAATAAGAGATGATCCTTACTGGACCTCTAGGGAGAACAGTTTAGAACTGATAGAGCTATCCAGTGTAAATAAAGTTAGTTTAGTTTAGGTTTCCTCCTGTAGTAACAGTGGATCAATAAGAGATGATCCTAACTGTACCTCTAGGGAGAACAGTTTAGAACTGATAGAGCTATTCAGTATAAATAAAGTTAGTTTAGTTGCTCAATGTGTATCACTCTTGCAGGTATCAATTCTTTGCGATGTGCTACCGGAGGTAGTAATCATTGACTGTTCAAACATGTCTGAAATTGACTACACAGTCTCGCAAGGATTCCTTCAGATCGTCACTGATCTGCAAGACAATGACATCAAAGTGTACTTTTCCCACGTGCAACATCACGTGAAGAGCATGCTGCTTGATGCTGGAGTTGAACCGTTGTTGTTTAGTGATGACTATCTGGATGAGCATCCCAACCTCTTCAAATCGTGCGAAGCGGAGTCTGTCTCCATCGAGTCGCCATGCTGTGATCATGAACAGCGCTTTTGGATGACGTCTGTGTAATAGGTAGGAGGTACGCACCCCCCTGGCAGATTGATATAAGAGGTTTTACTAAGCACAAACATGAAGCAGGGTGTTCAAACTGTAGTTATCAAAGTATAATCCTTAATCTTTTTATTATATATAGAAGTCTTTTATCATTAGGAAAATAGATGAGAAATGAAAAAATTAGATTAATTTCCTTGCCGTTATCAACATTTTCGACCACAATATCTGCTATCTTGTGCTTCCCGAAACCCTATACCTAACCATGCCAGGGGGGATGTACCACCATTTTTATCGAATTCCACCAGGATAAAGATATATCATTGATTATTGTAATTAAATTATACGTACTATTTACAAATGATGATCCTGACTTGAGTGTTGGTAAAAATATACAGTCGGTATTAAATAAGTGTACTAATCCTGTTCATGTTGTAGCTAATGAAGTACAGACGTCATAATGGGGGAAGAAATATTGCCAATTAGCCATTCCGAAGTTGATGAGAGGACTGGGGACGAGTGTTAAAAAGTGCCCAAATTAAGAAATGAACCAAATCACTAAAAAGACCACCTCAGAATTAGTAAGTATACAAAGTTTGAAGACGTTTACATGAATACCCTTCGAATAATAAGCTTTTGAAAAATGTGAAATTACTGATTAAAAGATTGTTTTGGGGACGCGCGTCCCCAAAACAAGAAATTACAATACATTTCATACGGTAAACATCATGATTTTCGAAAGCTTATTATTCGAAGGATATTCATGTAAACGTCTTCAAACTTTGTATACTTACTAATTTTGAGGTGGTCTTTTTAGTGATTTGGTCCATTTCTTAATTTGGGCACTTTTTAACACTCGTCCCCAGTCCACTCATCAACTCGGAAAGGCTAATCGCGACTTTGGTCTAGAAACTCCACAAAGCCCTTATGTCGAGATGCGATTTTTATGATGAAATGACTTCACAGTGTACAAATATTTCGAAATTTTGCGTATTAATATTTCGACAGGATGTTTGAGTTTTTTGACACGATGATGGCTTCATCATGCCACAAAATTCACAGTCTTCAGCATACACGAAAATGCGTAAGCATGAACAAACAGATTGAACAAAGACTTCGGCCAAGTTTCCAGACCATATTTTCAATGATTATGAATCTACTTAATAATGGCATTCATCTTCAATCAGTGTTTGACTTTTCGACCCAGTGCCTGTTTCAATACATCAAAATCATGCCGCCTTCTGGCCTGGCAAGAGTGACCAGGTAGTAAGGCCGATTTCCACACACAACTTTTGCCTAAAACTGTCGCATGCAACCTGCTTACAACTTGAGTTGTACTGTGTAAATCAAGCACACAACTCAACTACGACAACGTAAGCCGAGTTGTGTGTTTGATTTACACAGTACAACTCAAGTTGTAAGCAGGTTGCATGCAACAGCATTAGGCAAAAGTTGTGTAGTGTAAATCACCCCTAACACTCCCTTGATGACGTCATGCCTTCACACTCCCTTGATGACGTCACCTTCATTAGCCACATCCGTTACACCACGCATTCGCAGACGCTATAACCATTTGTGACAATTTACAATAACTTGTGGCGAAAACATCGCTAATGCATAATAACAGTGAAGTACATCAAAACACTAATTCTTAAAATATTGGATTTTATAAATCTGTAAATTTATCAACTTTATAAGTAGTCGCAAAATTTGAGCTAGTTTTATAGTTTAAAAAATAAATTTAGTTAGGTTTTATTTGAACGAGACGGTAATCTTCGAAAAATCTTTGATATTTCAAAAGACAATTCCCATTATAGACTAATTTTTTATCACTTGGCAAAATAAAGTATACTCCCGAAAAGAGCATACTAAAATGAGTAAAATTGCAAAGTTTGGTTGTGAAATGTTGTAAAATGCGGAAAACACAGCCTTGCAAAGTTCACAAAGTTTGTATACTTTTGTATTGCGTGCAGAAATTGCTACCACGTTTGGGCCGAAAATGGTAGCAATTTATATCAATACAAGAAAACTGTCTCGTCCAATTTTGTGTTTGTTTTTTATTATATTTATTCCGATGATTATTGATTAATTTCAAATTAAGTTGATCTGAATAATTAAAGCTGAAGTTGTGATATAGCACTACAATTCTTTCGTGATTTTTGTGATTAAAAAATCAAACTGTATACTGTACTGATACTGTAAGTGCGGACAAGAGATGTCCCATCTTAAGACCAAACAGTCTATAGGTGAGTTTATAATTCACTAAGCACCATTGTGCAGCACGGATGGTGGTCAACCTGTAGTTATGAGAATGAGTTAATAGTTAATACTTCAATTAAATCTTTCCATTGTATGTCAAAAATATATATTGATTTAAAGATGTGTTTTAACTTGTCTGTTCCAATCTGTGAACATTTTTGAAGTTGGCCACATCTGCTGTCCCATTCTGCTTGTTGAGACCACCAATATGTTGTCCAGCTATTTTAGCTATTGGCAATCAAATTCAAAATCAAATTGTGTATAAATTAATTAAATAAATTGTAATTAGTAATATGTTATCTAAGTAATGAAAGTAATAGTAATAATTGAAGCATGGTAAAATTACACGTTACCAATACAAAAAATGTAACATTAATATATAACATAACATAATACAAAACGATACCATTGATGTAATACAAAACTTATAATGTGCATAGATTTGAATTGGATTTGTTTAGCACGTTTTCTTGAAAACTAAAGTACAAAACCCCAATTCAAGTCTATATTCAGGGCTGCAGATAAAATGGTAATTGAATGCTTGATACTTGGACGGACACTTTAGGTAAAGGAGGGCATTCTAGTGAAAAGGAAGATGAAACATTGTTTGAAATATAAGGCAAAGATTGTATTGCAAAGTTGTTAGATTGAAATTGAAAATGACTGAACAGCAAACAGTCTATTCATCACCGGTCAAGTCTCGTTCACTTTTCATTCATCTAAGCCCCAAATAATAATAATAATAATAATAATACAATTATCAACAAGTTATATAAGCAATTAATAACTAACTGATACTAAACATACTTTACGCATTCACAAAATATCATCAATTATTCTTAATCCTAATCCCACAGTATTAACATTTTTAACGTTGACAAGACTGACTTTTTACCATCTATTTAGTGTATAATAGGACATATGTAAAAAAATAGTTGTGTTTGAAAAAAGAACAATGTAGTTTAATTGTAGTAGTTATTTTAGTTTTTTAATATATATAGACAAAAATATATAGTTATGTAGCTTTAAATGTATAATAAATTAATAGTATTGTAGCATACTAGCTTTTGATACATGTAGGTGTATTGTGGCTTTTAGTTTTAGCAAACGAACATTTTGCTGCTGAAATTTACGTTTTGTTTGAAATGTTATGCGTATTATAGCTAATATATATTTGAAATGTATTTGAATGAATGTTAAATAAATTGACCTGGTGGGGCGTTTATAATTTGATATTTTTTAATTATTTTTAGTATGATATAACCTCCCAAACGAACTAGTTTTTAATTAAACAGGATTTGAAACTGAAATTTGACTTTATTTATGTGTGTTATTACTGGAGTGTCAAGACAAAAATACGGTGCTGAATTCCATAAAAGTTTGAAATGTAGAATATGTTTGAAGCCTAGCTTTACTTGACTCTGAAATCCGGGCAACGGGCAAGCGTAGTGTAATTTATATTGACTAGGACGGGCAAGGATTCATTTGCATACGCGGCTTCAGTGCTATGAAGCCATGTGAAAATGTGCTTTAAATTCCCCTCAGCCAAACCTATGTCCATTAATATGCGTTTTGAACCTTTCTAAGTCGATCTATGACGAAAATTTTTTTTCGATCAGCCCAAAATTTATTTGACTCCGAAATCCGGGCAACTGGCAGCGTAGTGTAATTTATATTGAAGGACGGGCAAGGATCATTTGCATACCGCGTCTTCAGTGCTATGATAGCCATGTGAAAATGTGCTTTAAAATTCCCCTGAGCCAAACCTATCTCCGTTAATATGCGTTTTGAACCTTGTCATAAAACATTTTTTCGATCAGCCGAAAATTTTCTAAGTGTCAAGCCTACTAATGTTTCGTTGCGTCAAAAAACGTTTGGAAAAAGCAGAACCGCGGAATGTTCAATCTCGTACTCTGGGAACGAGATTGCGGAAGCCTGGCGGAATGTTGAATAAATTCCGTAAATTTTTGCGTCATCGACGCAAAATGCAATGGTATTACTTCCGGTTGTAAGTACGCATGCGTGTTTCTGGCGGATCTGATATAAATTATTTGTTATGATGAAGTGACATGGCTGTTTTATAGTATTTTGGCGTTTTATTTTGACGGCAAACACAACTTTTTTCTGCTTCAAATTTTGCCAGCAGATAGTTTGGGAAATAAACTTTTTGGATACGTTTTTGTTTTGTCTGTAAGCTGTAAAATGGTGCAGGAATATCAATCGCCAGTTAGGGTTTATAAGTACCCGTTTGAACTTGTAATGGCGGTAAGTTATTCTAGAATCTATTCGACATTTTGCGTTTTAAAATACTATATCTTGTATCTATTATTGTGAAATTGATTGTATTTATTCTCTGATATGTACTATAATCCCGTATTGTGTACAATCTGCCAAAATGTGAAAAAAGCGTGACATTTTGAAGCATCCTTGAGCACTTGTTTATTTGGTGCATAAATGATAGTCTCGTCACGTTGGAAACTTGAATTAAAGTTTATTTTTATTCCTTTGCTCTTAGGCTTACCAGAAACGGTTCCCAACATGTAAGATGATACCAATTTTCCTGGGAAGTGAAATAATGTCGGAATACAAAAGCGAAGACGGTGCAGAACATGTGATAGAAAGACGATGCAAAATTAACGTCGAGGCACCGTATCTTTTGAAAAAGGTATTGATTGTATAATATTGCGGCTCATTGCCCTTGTCTAGACCTTTTATACCCTGTTGACTTAATGTTGACTGTGTATAACAATAAATGATAAACTTCCTTAATTCCATAGCTATTTCAACAAACCTATAGACTTTGTTTTCACAAGAATCGTACAATACAATATATCATAACTTGAATTTAATTTAATAGAATTTTCTGGACTAGAATTTTAAAATGCTCTTGATATTAATATTCTCGATATTATATTAGTTTTTCCGGTTCTTAAGCACGGTATTTCATTCTTTTTGACGGTATTTAAAGAGACAAATTTAACCCATATAGCTTGTTTGTTTTGTAAAATTGGTTTCCCCTGTTAATCCATGGTTTTTGTACAAACAGCTGTAGACAGCTTACTGTTCTATAGTACAGTAGCAATTTGTCAAAAGTTTGTAATCAAACATTAAAATTGCAATATCTTGGGAAACCTCATATCTGATTGCATTTTTACAGTAAATTCTAGAACTAATTACAGACTCTTGTAGTTTTGTAATAAAAAAATAATGCATTGCGTTCAAAAGCTGTGTGACCACTTGTTAATTATTAACTACTTTCGGTTTAATGCTGTTATTAATTTCGTTGTCATGTACCGTTGGAAATGTGTTTTTCATCAGTTTCAATTTAACTTGTATACGAAGAGTAATTTTCTGCATACAAAAATAGTTCTAGAACTATTAAAATTTTTGCAAAGAAAAATACTTTATATGATTTGTGGTAATTTGTTTTTAATTAATATATGCTGCCCCACTTAACCTTTTCAAATTAAAATTTGTACAACAGCATGTGTTTGGCCAATGTCACATCCATAATGCTCGACACTTTTCCATTGACACGTAAAATAGACGTGTTGCATTTAAATTAAAGACACGGTAACATGACAAAGTAGGGTACATGTTAGAGTTTACTATATTTTATGCATCCTTCTTTGTTATTTTATAATGTCTATCATAATTTAGAAATTTTACCTGCCAAACAGAAAATGTTTGTATTTAACCCATTAAGTTGCATTGTGCCCCAATGCGCCCTACTTTCAGGGCTGCAAATTACTGTCGGACATCGGACAATGTCCAACTAAATTTGGCAAATGTCCGAGCAAAAGTAATTTTGATCGGACATTGGTCCGATCACAAAAAAATTGTCACATACATTCTTTTGCTGTGACAAAATCCGATATACATTCTTTTGCTGTGACAAAATCCGATTGCAAATTCACTTAATTTGCATTTTGCAATAAAATTCACAAGCATGGCTATACATACTTGTCTCGTGACTTATCCCCGAGCCGGCGGCGCGAAGCGCCGTGCGAGGGTACTAATTCCCCCCGGCTATTTACACCCGGGGAAACGAAAGCATTAGGGAAGTCTAAA
>CACRXK020005806.1:0-26915 GCA_902702795.2 Paramuricea clavata
CGATTTTACTCGTCAACGGAAGCTCTGCTAGGCATGTCCCGATTGTGCTCGGCAACTTTTGAGCAACTTTTTGCGTTTGGAGCAACTTTTGTCGGCTCGAGCAACTTCAAGCAACTTTTTCCTTTTTGAGCAACTTTTTACTACACTCTTAGTAGCGAAAAATGATATGACCCCCTCCTCTTCGGCGCTCTGCAGCTTAATGGGTTAACCAAAAAATCTGACAATGTCTCCAGTTAACCCATTGCGCCCGAGTGCACCCTGCTTATTTTTCTACTGGTTTAACGCCAGACGATTTTACTCGTCAACAGGAAACTCTGCAGCTTAATGGGTTAAATAGGCATGCATATTAATTGTTGAAGGCACAAGTAAATGAAAGATCTGATGCCTTTTACAACAAGTTAAAAGAGCTCATTTCCATACAGTACTGTACATTTATTGTATTGTCTTCAAATGTGAATGAAATCTGCAATAAAAACGGTGAACCAATCGATATAAATGATATACCTGAAGCTTTTAACAATCACTTCACAGATCTTGGTTCAGGGCCGTAGGAAGCTCTTTTCGATTGGGGGGGCTGAAAGCGAGGGCCTTCGGCCCGAGGAAATTTTTAAATTTAGAGTCTCTAAAATGCCATTTCCTGGACTTTGGGGGAAGATTTAACAGAATTCTGATAGTCAGAAAACAGCGTTTTAGTATGTCGAAATTTACAGGAAAGTATGGGCCAGACTGTAGTATTATAAATGCGCGGCAGGAATTTTCGTCGTAAATGGCAGTTGCGCGGAAATGAAGGCAGAACATTTGAGAAAATTTCGAAAATCTGGAGTCTCTAGATGGTCTGAAATGGCATTTTCAGAGTTTTCTTTCGCAAGACCCAACACGCAAAAGACAAAATAAATCATTAGTTCATCAAAAATGTGCAGATTTTGTGGGATTTTATTGAAAATGCGCGACAGAAATTCAGCTAAAATTTCTACGCGAGGAACGATCTGGAGTATGAGTAATATCTTCATTCTTTGCAGTTTGTCACAGATTAAATGATAAAGTTTGCATGATTTTGAAAAAAGAATGATTATTAGCAAATTATTGGGGGGGGGCTGCAGCCCCCCAGCCCCCCCGGTTGCTACGGCCCTGTGGTTATATACTATCCCAAAATATTCCTGCATGTTCTACTCCACCAGAGAGTTATATCACCGAAGCTACACAGGCATTTGCTTTTTGCGATATAACAGAACAGGAATTCTACGAATTATTATCAACATTATCAACTACTAAAGCATCTTGTTTGGACAAATTACCAGCAAAGCTTATTAAATTGGCTGCTCCTTACATAACCAAATCTCTTACAGCAATCTTTAACAGGTCTATGTCAACTGGCATATTTCCATGCTCCTGGAAGATTGCTAGAGTATCTCCAATTTACAAAAACGGTATTAAATCCAATATGGACAATTATCGGCCTATATCGGTTATTTCGGTAATTGCCAAAACAATGGAGACACTTGCACACAACCAACTCTATTCCTATTTGCAACAGTCTAATATTCTAACAAGTACACAACATGGCTTCAGACCTTTTCACACCACTGTCACTGCATTGCTAAAAATGACAAATCAATGGTATCAAAATATGGACGAAGGCCTAATGAATGGAGCTGTATTCTTAGACTTAAAAAAGGCTTTTGATACTGTTGATCACGATATCACGATTAACCGTACCCAATATTGCCAAGTTAATAATTGTCTGGACCACGTACAATGATTACTGGCATCCCACAGGGCTCAATTCTTGGCCCCTTACTATTTCTTATCTATATTAACGATCTTCCTAGTAGTTTGAAAAATTGATTGTGATATGTTTGCATACGATACCCAAATAGGAGTTGCAGGTAAAGACCCAAAATCAATTACCAAAACGCTAAACGAAACGAAGTTTTGCACTATATTGGATCCATTTTAGACTCTGGTATAATAATAATAATAATATATAAAGATTTATACAGCGCTTAAATTATATAAAATATTCCAAAGCGCTTTACAACAATGAGGTTATACTATATACAAGTAGCTAAAATATTAAGAATTAAGGTATAGGTGTCTATAAATCTAAAAGTTAGAATCGAAAGCTTTCTTAAAAAGGAAAGTCTTTAATTGAGATTTAAAACAGTCAATTGTTTTACTATTTCTAATACCAGAAGGTAGCATGTTCCAAATTGACGGAGCTGCATGCACAAATGCTCGATCACCAAGAGTCTTGGCTCTAGTTTTTGGGATGAAAAGTAGTCCCTGATCATCAGATCTCAGTTGGTAACAGCAGTTCGGTTTTTCTAACAACAGTTCCATAATGTAGCCTGGCGCCATCCCGTGGAGGGCTTTATATACCAGAAGTGCAATTTTAAAGTCAACGCGAAACTTGACAGGCAGCCAGTGAAGGTGCATCAGGACAGGGGTAATATGAGCACATCTTGGTATAAGACACGTCACTCTAGCAGCGGCATTGAGAACTCGTTGAAGACGCTGAAGTTGGTATTGGGGAATGCCGAACAAGAGAGAATTGCAGTAGTCCAAGTGTGACGTCACAAAGGCATGTACGAGCGTTTTAGTTGATTCGATGGAGAGAAACTTCCTTATTTGTCGGATGTTGTACAAGCCCCTAAATGCTTTGCTGCAAACCTTGCCCACATGGACATTCATCGACATATGTTCGTCAAACCACGAACCTAGATTTCGGACTTCTTGTACAGGTTTTATATCAGCATCACCAACTTCAATCGAGTCGATTGTAACCTTAGACAGCTGCTGGCGAGTTCCAATTATCAAGAATTCCGTTTTAGTGTCATTGAACATTAATTTATGTGAAACTAACCAAGCAC
Source organism: Paramuricea clavata (assembly GCA_902702795.2). Classification (NCBI taxonomy): domain Eukaryota; kingdom Metazoa; phylum Cnidaria; class Anthozoa; order Malacalcyonacea; family Plexauridae; genus Paramuricea; species Paramuricea clavata. The sequence goes on from CACRXK020005806.1 coordinate 2,871, forward strand.
GAACTTCGACGATGCAATTATTAATAGTTTGAATAGCTTGGTCTTGGACAACGGGTGACTCAGGACGGAAAGATAAATAAAGTTGAGTGTCATCTGCATACCCATGGGAAGAAGGTAAGTGCCTGTTAATAATCTGGAACAGTTGAGACACGTATAATAGGAAAAGGACCGGTCCAAGGCAGCTTCCTTGTGGTACTCCACAGTTCAACGTAAAATTGGCGGAAAACTTTTGCTTAATATTAATGCGCTGCTTTCTACAGGAAAGAAACGACTTAATCCACTTTAAGGCATTTCCGATTACACCAAATTCTAACTTCAATATATCCATCAGAATTTCATGATCAATGGTGTCAAAGGCGGCACTCAAATCCAAGAGCACTAAAAGAGTTACTTTCTGTTGGTCCATGTTCATAAGGATATCATTGTGGACTCTTAGGAGAGCTGTTTCGGTAGAGTGAAATTGACGATATGACGATTGGTTGTTAGGAAGAGGAGCATTATCAGCACAATGCTCAAATAACTGGCTAACAACTGCTTTTTCCGTAGCTTTAGAAACGAATGACAGGTTACTGACGGGCCTGAAGTTCTCAAAGACTAGATCAAGACCGTATTTTTTTAGAATTGGAATAAGAATGGCAACTTTCCATGCTTCTGGGACGTGACCTTCACTTAACGACAAGTTGATCATTTTCATAATGACAGGTGTTAACTCACTGGCACATAATTTCAGCAGCCATGTTGGGATAGGATCAAGGTTACATGTTGCATTCGACGACTTCATGATTATGTTATGGACTTCTTCTTCTGACAGGAGCTTAAATGAGTCTAATTTGATATCAGGTAAACGATAATCTACTAATGGTGGGTCTACTACAACGTTTTCAATGTCATTTCTAATTAGCTCAATCTTTCGACAGAAATATTTTCCGAACTCATCAGCAAGTTTACGTGAATCATCATGTGGAGGCAAGGAGTTTTCTTGAGGTGTGTTGCAAAGTGAAGACACAACCTTAAAAAGTTTTCTTGAATCTCCCGAGCATTGATCGATAAGATCAGAATAGTATTTATGTCTAGCATTTTTCAAACTGGTAGCATACTTGTTACGCACTTGGCGATAAGCGTCTTTATCATTTTGGCAATTTGATCGTAGCATTACTTTCTCCAGTTTTCTGCGTTTGGCCTTAATACGTTTAAGTTCTTCACTGAACCATGGTACTCTTGGTCTGACAACCACTATCTTTCTTTGTAAAGGGGCATGTTTCTCCAAAATATGTGATATATATCATAATGTTTCACCAAATCATCTAGATTGGAGCATGGGTCATTACACAGTTTGGAATCAGTGATGTCAGCTTTGAAGGCCTGAAGATTCAAATGATTTGTCTTACGAAACTGAATTTCCTTTGTCACAAGATTCGGGCGAGGAAAAGAGAGGTTGCATTCAACAAAACAATGATCTGACAAAAAGAAAGTAGTCTTGACTAGGTGAATATTAATGTCATTGGACGATCTCGAAATTAGAAGATCCAGGGTATGCCCAGACGAGTGAGTTGGTACAGTAACATGTTGTAATAAGCCAAAAGTTTCCAATAAATCAGTAAATGTTTTCGCGTCAGTATCAGACGGATCATCGAGATGGAAATTAAAGTCACCGGAGATTACTAATACTTCTGTGCACATAACAATGCTCTCCAGTAAGTTGGAGAATTCTTCCGGAAGAAAACGCTTGAAGAAACAGGGTGAGTTTGTGAATAAGGTGGACGATAGACTGCTAATGTTTTAATCGTACGGTTGAATAAAGCCAAGTTCCATTCAGAGTATTCAAAAGATCGTTTTTCACCTCCGTCAATTAAAGTAACTTTAAAATTGGTATTAAACATAATGCCAGTGCCTCCCCCCATTCTGTTAGATTGTCTAGGAAGGTTTTTAAAAGAGTAACCAGGGGGAGAAAGCGCGGCTATGCTAACAGTGTCAACGTCTTTTAACCAGGTCTCAGTCACAATACACACATCAATATCGTTGGATATAATCTTCATATAATCTTCATGGACATATCAAAGGCTTTTGACAAGGTCAGCCATACAGTTCTGATAAACAAACTCCAACAGTATAACATCGGCGGATCTCTTCTCCAATGGTTCACCTCGTATCTACATGACCGCCAACAGCGCGTCACGACTCTTGGCGCTACTTCTTCCAAAAAACCAGTGTGCTCTGGTGTTCCGCAAGAGAGTATCTTAGGACCAATACTCTTCCTCCTGTATGTGAATGACTTACCAGACGCTGTGACGAACTCGACAGTTGCGTGTTTTGCAGATGACACCAAAATCTTCCGTAGAATTGACTCCATCACCGATGCTATGTTACTCCAGGACGACATCAATAACCTTGAATCCTGGTCCATGTCAAGCGGTCTCGTGTTTAACGAAGGAAAATGCAAAAATATTAGTATTACCAGACGTAGTCAACCAATCCATCATGTATACAGCATCAAAGGTAAAGAACTTGCACCTATACCAGCAGAGAAGGATCTGGGAATTTGGATCGCGAGCGATCTAACCTGGTCTAAACACATTTTAGACCGGTGTGCTCGGGCCAATGACGTCCTCCCCGAAGTCATGTTCCAAACCAGAACGACCAGCTCCTCCAGTGGCAACCAAATCTCCTTCCGTCCGGCCAAATGCAAAACCTCTACCTGCCAACGCTCCTTCTTTATTCGTGCATCCAGAACCTGGAACTCTTTACTAACTACACTAAGATCTCCTAACATTAATATTAGGCAATTTAAAACTGATTTACAAACTTACTACCTGACAGCCCTGAGAGAATGCTTCATCGAAGAAGATCCGAGGACATGGAAGACTATATGTCTGAAGTGTAACACTAGTCGTTACTTACGTTCTAAACTAACTTGTTGTTTTTAGTCTCCTGTCCATGTACTGTATGTTATATGTTCTGTACTGTATGTGTATTTTTGTATAAGGGCCCACAGTAATTGGTTTACACTGTTGTGGTGTCCCTGCCATTCTTGTCCATGTTTATTGTCTAGATGTCTATTTGCTGTTCTGTTACGTGTTTTTGGCAAAGTTTAATAAATAAATAAATAAACAGTGATTTAACAAATATTTCAGATTGGATGGCAGCCAATAAATTAAGCTTAAATAAAAGCAAAACTGAATCAGACTCAATTAATCTTATTCGTTTGTATTTTTGTGGCGACACATCTTCTGTCACTGCTACTGGAGACTGATTTAAACTGTTTATCGAAATGCTTATGTGACCTCCTTAAATTACCGCGCCAGAAAACAAAGCCATTGCTTGTTGTTGTTGTTGGTGTTCGACTTTCCGGTTTGGCTTTTGTTCGCTAATACTCGAAGTGGAGGACTCTTTGCAAGTCGCCAAGTTCGCTAAGGCTCGAGACATTTTCATTTGCTGGTTTTGGCTTACGGTTGAATAATTCGTAACGCTTTGCATGCCCAGAAAGTTGAACTATGTCTGTGGGAGGAACATCGTTGTTGGTCAAAGTTTGCATCATCGTTTTTCGCCCGCTATGATTGCTGATGTTTGGACCAAGGCCAGCTTTCTCAGCCATTCTTTTCATCAGCGAATTTAGTGTGTTCACACCAATAGCAGATTTTTTAAACCAAGACTTATCAGATGAAACCTTTTTGCAGTGGTTTACGGCGAGGTAAAACGGTGCTTCGTCTGTATTCATTTCATTCGGACGTTTTTCTGCGTAGAACTTGTAAACAAAGACAGGATCTTTTTCCGGCGGATTTGTGGGGATAGCATACATTTTTGGCGTTACTTTTCTAACATCTCTTGGGTTGTCTCCTGTACGTGTTTTCGTCTGTCGCTCAAAATACTCTAAATATTCCTCTCCATTCGCGTTCTTGCATGGTTTTACGTCGCCCCAGCACATATCGCGGTGTTCTTTGCAACCACGAAGGCCGAAGTGAATAGTATTGTTAAACCAAACCGTGTTTAGCAACGCTTCGCGACTCGAAATTCCCAAAAGTTCTTTCTCGTAAAGCAGTTTGACTTCATCTTCGCTAAGAGCAACGGAAGCGTTCGGTTTGTTCCCTTTTCCTTTTTGCTTGAGCTCTTTTTGTTTTGATTGCAAAGCTTTTCGGGCACGTTCAGAGCTCTTATCCATCATGATACTAAACCCATTCTTTTTCTTCAAATACCTCTCGAAGCTGGCAAACATAGAACGAAGGGAACTAGGTTCATATTCTCCCTGGTCTTCTTTCTTTCGAACAGAAATAATAAATTCGCTCAGGTATTCATTAAGTTGCTCTACGGAAATGTCCTCGATCCTTCGCAATTCATTTTTCGACGATAGAAATTGTTGAAGAAGTCCAATGTCCTGCAGTGTTTTATTTCTTGTATTATTATTCTCCTGTTGTTCAATGAATTCGCTTACGGATGGTGTCTCTGCGAAGCGTGAAGCCATTTCAAATCAAAAGTCGAACGGACATCTAAAAAAACTGATTTTTTGTTTTCTTGTACGCCAGTGGCGCGGCGGGAAAAGTAGCCTAAATACGAAATTTTTCACTAGTGACAAATTCCGTACGTCCAATGAGAAGGCTAATACGACGTTCTTCACTAGTGGCGAATGTCATATGTCCAATGAGATCCTCAGAAATTTTAGGCATATGGTTTTTATTCGACAACTTTATCGCGTATAAAATTCAATACTCATATAATAAATTACATTTCTTCTTGGAATGACCCAAATTATTACATATGCACACAAATAATCATTTGAAGTAGCAACGTCAGAACATGAGCAATTACCCATTGATTTGCTTATAGATATCTAGTTCACTTACGTACATATCGAACAAAATGAAATGTCTCAAAAATGAAGCTATTGAACTTGAAGCTATCTATTATTACTATAAAATATATTTACATTCCTTATCCTAAGCCCCATTCAACATCGTTCAACATCGTCCTACATTATTGGTCCAACGATGTCGTGATGATGTTTGGAATATGTTGGATGAAAATTTCAAAGAATGCTATAAACCAAATCCAACATCTTCAAACATCAGACAACATTACCGTAGTGTTCAACTAAGGTCAACAGACTCAACAATGTAACATTCAACAACGTTGAATGATGTGGACCAACATGTTGGCCTCGTTTGAACTGGGTTTTTAATTTTGAATGAACGACCAAAATATTACAGCGAAAGTAAAGTGACCAAAAATATTACAGCTGAAAATGTTTCCATTAGTAACCCTACCTGTTGCTATTGAAACCTCGGTTATATTATACAAATAATGAATGTTTATGAGTGCAATGGTAAGAATATTTTCATGAGGTGAAAGATGGAATGTTCCATTCAACGAGGCGACAGCCGAGTTGAATGGAACATTCCATCTTTCACCGAATGAAAATATTCTTATCATTGCACTCATAAACATTCATTATTTGTTTTATATAATACCAAAATAGACTAATAGATTCGTATGAGAAGCATTTTGAGGGATGCGATTTATCGAAAACACAAAGAGTGCAATTGCACTATACGTTTTATTCCATTGCACTCGCGGAGAGTGCAATGGAACGTGTTCCATTGCACTCTTGGGAAATGGAATTTTCTATTCAATATCACGTGACCATAAACAGCCAATTAAATTATTAGAATTTAATAAGGTATTATATATATTGTTATGTGTTACGGTCAGAAGGCCGTTAGGGTTAGGGATTGGGTTGTGATTGGGGACAACAAGTCAATATTTTTGAACTATAGTTGGAAATAATTTAACATATACCTTGTCTTATTTTGAAATAAAAATCGAAATATTACAAACTCATTCTCGTCTTGTTTTGGCTCACATGTCTTGAGTTTCAAGATGCTAATACTCGGATTGTGCATGTTTATTTTACACTTTCGCGGAAACTATTTCCGAGACGATTTATTGATTTGTATATCAAGCAAATACTTGATGTTCTAGCAACACATTACGGTGTAAGGTCGAACGGGCGAACCTGCGTGAGTGTAACGTTGTTGCAAATAGATAGTGAATTAATGATAAATGTTGCTATTAATTACCACTTGTATATACGCCACTTTGACTCGATGATCCCACGCTATCATATACATCCTACGTGTATGCATGTAGACCTTCGATGACCCTTCGTCATGACATCCGCAAAACAACACACCTTAAAATAGGTGTTTTTCATAGGTACATATACACGGCACACCCGCGGAAAAGTTAAAGACTATATTGACGAGTTTTTTATGAAATAACTATTAAACGGATAAAACCAAAGCATTTAGCTTTGTGTATGATTTATAATAAAGTGTATTTGTTGAGGTGCATGCATGGAGGTAGCAAAAAACTATATTTCGTTGGCTTAAAGCAAATTGCATATCTCAGAAAGAAAAGTGTATGCGATAAGTGTGATTGTGTGTGAGCTTTAAGAATGAAAACAGCGGATGTTTATTTGAATCTGAACGTAATGAAAGGGCGATAGAGCTAGGTGAATTCCGCTGTTAGTCAGTAGCTTGCTTGCTTGCTTTAGTTTCGAGATTTACACGATTATACAATGTTAGTCATGTTATAATGGCAGTCGCCCTAACAATTCAAATGTTTTTTTTATTGAGATAATGGTACTATAATAGAATCAAGAATCATTAGATTACAGTGTACACAGTCAGGCGTTACAGTTCGTCATTATAAGAGCGGAACACGAAGTTAAGGTGTAACTTGCGGAGGCGAGATATAAAGACTGCTTTCCAGTTACAGTGAGAGTTTATAAGTACTAATGACGTCTCACTTTTGAATTCCTCCCTAATATCACTGTTTTTTATAAACGTAAAAGGCGAGTTATTAAAATGTGTTGGGACTTTGAGATCAATGAAAGATAAGAAGTATGCATTTCCTGTGGGATAATTAAGGACCAATTCCTAAAATAGAAACATCAGTCTTTAAATTGAGCTTCATTTATTTGTAATTCATATTTTGATCTTATCCTTGAGACAACCAAGACGCTGGAAGAAACGGAGTAAGTCTTCATATTTGATCATTTATATAGAAATTTACTGTTTATATCAGCAATGTGATATGCAATATTAAATGGATTATTTACAAGAACTCACAATAGACCTGAGTTAACGTTTGTTGTATTTGTTGTGTAACGTTTGTTATACAGTATATAAGTTAATCGCTAAAACATTTTCAACGTTTCGACTTTATTATCTTCAGTCATCAAAGTAAACTAAAGGTGGCTCCCTACAGTTCTCTACAATTCTAGGTATTTTGAGTAACGTTCGCTTTCAACCGAATTTATATTAAATACACGGCTTAAGACAGGGCAATATGATCATTTCCAGAAAAGTTCAGAAGCTGTGTGCTGTCCATTTATGAACAAAGTAAAACAGTGTTCGTGTTGCCATGGCAACCATGACGTTTAATCTTTTGCACTTTTATTGTCTAATTTCACAATAAATTGACAATATCTATATTTTCCTTCTGTGAATTTTTCTGGAAATTTTTTTGAAGATTTATGGTCCATAAAGGAAAAACATATCAAAATTTGAAGGGAGGTTTACAAATAAGTTTTCGAGATATTCGTTACGGTTACAAAAAAAGTTATTTGTAGAATTTCTTAAAATTTGGGTATGTTGTACCACTCGTCTTGTATAACAAAAATACAAAGTTTAAAAAAATTTCCGGCGAAGAAAACACGAGAAAATCATCGCTAAAATCGGCGCGGCCAGCATGAAAAAAAATCGACTCAACATTAGCACGATCTGCGCATGCGTGTAAATTGTAGCGTGTGATTTATAGTGATTTCAACTTTTTGGCTTACAATACATACGAAAACAGATATTATTGACTTGTTTGACATGAAAATAAAATATTAATCTTGAAAATACTAATAATAAAAACACTATTACGCATTGTATTAAATCCAGTGTTTCTTTACATTTGTTTTTGTTGTTAATATCGCTGTGAAAACTTTTCAAAACATCGAACTACAAGTTTATTAACTTTTCATATAAAACAACTCATAACTGTTTTATTTGATTTAGCAGATAAAACGATACCTGTGAATTGAATTGATTGACAGGACTTACATAAGTTTCGGCGACAGTTCACTACTGTTCAAGAGTTAATAGAAGACAGTATCATTTCAGTGTGACAGTTCGTAACATTACGAAAGACAATGCTGAACGTAAATACGTAAAAACACACTAAAAGATAGGTTAAACTAGATAATAACATACGTACTGTTCGAATTCAGAAAAAATTAGGATTATAATGAAAAACTGGCATGCATACCTAATTTTAAGAATTTTTTATCACTGCACATTTTTGTGCAAAGTTTAGCCGAGCAGAAGCACGCCCTGAAAATTTCTGAACACACCCTTATAAAATGTGTAACAACAAAGCAGGCTACAATTCATATTCAAAAATGCCAAAACGAACATACACTGCACAGCAATCAGGGAAATTTTGGGGCCGAGGACAAACTTTGACTTGGGGGCTCTCGTGATTCCATGTTCTAACACTATGATTAAAGGGGTCCTGGTGCATCCCTCTGTTGAAATCTGAGGTCCCAGAAATGGCCATATCCTGCATTCTGGAAGTCTAGTTGACAGTTATATCTATGCGGTATATTTCACTGCAATTCTTTGTTTGGGCCCCCCTTTAACTCGGGTCCCAGGGCAAATTGCAACCCTCTGGGCGGCCTTGACAGCACCTGCAGTTACGACTATCTATGACAGCTTAGTTTCATAATAACATGACTGAAGAAATTAAATATTTTCCTCTTGGCAAATGAAAGGCGGCTTACGCGGGCTTTGGCGTGACAAATCTCTAGAGGAGTTCCAGGGACATCCACCCACAGACAATTTTGTAATCTAGGTACTATAAAAGGGCATCTCCTGCAATGCGTGGGGACATTCTATAGAATTATGAAAATTATACAGTAATTACAAAATCTTAAGTATCATTCACTCCATCTTCCAAACCCATAAAGAGATCTTTCGTGAGAGACTTTGTTCATCTGATGAACCATAAGTATGTTATTAGTGCGGACGTTTAATTTGGCAGTCATCATTTCAATTCCAATTAAATCATTCTCATTCAAAATGTTTCGCCGGATTAGTTCAGATTAGTTTTTCTGCTCATTGACATTGTCTCATTTTCTTGTGTTAATTAACAACTTATCAAAGCAAATTTTATCACTGCACATTTTACATTTTATCACTGCACATTTTACTTTTATCACTGCACAAATTAGTTATCACTGCACACACTTTGTAGATAAAAACGAAAAAAAAAAATTAAAAATATATATATATATATATATATATATATATATAGAAAGACACAAAAACTTAGCAAGCTTTGTTTGACATATTTTATTACTATACAGTTTCGTACCACGTAAAACAAGATAAAAACTATATATATATATATATATATATATATATATATATATATATATATATATATATATATATATATATATATATATACAGCTGATTCAATTAAGGTTGTCCTTCCAAAACCTTAAACCTTAAACTCTGAGCGCGCAAGGGATGATGGATTTTCACCTATTAAACCCTTAAACTCAGAAACTTGCCTTTGCAGGAAGTATGTTTGCTGTTATGAGTCTTATATATGCCTCAGGTTTTCTCAGGTATTCTTGCAAAGCCAAATTTCAAAATTTATGAGTTTAAGTAAGCAATAACCCATCATCCCTTGCGCGCTCAGAGTTTAAGGTTTATGCTTTTGGAAGGACAACCTTAATTGAACAAGACGCTCTATATACGGAGCGTTAACTCGCTGGGGCTATACTGAACAACGCACATTAGTGTACAATGTACATGATACATAAAGTACACAGCTACTTCAAGATTTAAGGTTTTCCCCGAGGGAAGCGGAAAAGTCGAACACGAGCGTGAAAGGCTTAATTTGAAAAAGTCTTTTTATTAGATCAAAAGATAAAAATACATATCTTATGTTACAAGTAAATATTAAGAATACATTAGTAAAGTTTACATCATATGAATAGGTTATATAGTTAAAAATTAATCTATTTGCAAACGACAATTTAAAACGTTCCGTGTTCACTCTTGGATACTGACTAAACTCTGTCCTCAAAGAGTAGCTTGTGGATTTTTTTCTTGGTATCAAGTCGACTATGGCAGTCTTCTGATTTACAGAAGCTTTAAAAATATTTCTGTCTTGTATTTCTAAAAGATATCTAATATTTACAGGTTCTGATCAATATAGCCTACTTTCGCTTAAAACATCTGTCAAAAAAACCGTTGTAGAGTACTGAGTTCGGCTGGAGAAGAACCGTAGACGGACAGGCCAAACGTTATAGTAGATATTACTAGGGTCTTAAATAGATAATCTATCTCACATTGGCTATAGCCTTCTGCCCTGAGTGTTCGTATAACGTACAAGCATTTGTTTGCTTTGAGCAATTTACCTCGCACATGACTGGTGAACTTGAGATTGTCTTGAAAAGTAGTACCTAAAATGGGAAGTTCTTTGCATTGGGGTATATTATAAACATTGTCGAGTTGATCATTATATCCCTTCTTCCGGATGATAAGCTCTTTACATTTACCAGGGTTACAAGTCATAAAATTATCGTCAAACCAGCTCAGGAATTGTCCAACTGTATCTGTTGATGTATCAGGACCGTCACTCCAAACTGGCACTATTATATTTGAATCGTCCGCATATTTAAAAAGAGCGTTCACGCCGTCTATGTCCACCTCTAAATCATTTAGGAAAATATTAAAAAGGTAGGGGCCACTTACGCTCCCCTGTGTTGTACCCTTATTAACATCCATCCATTCTCCACAAAAGTCGTTACAAACGACTCTTTGCTTTCTATTCTTTAGAAAATTTAAATACCAATTTATGATATAAGGGTTGAGTGGCGCATTTTTTAACTTTTCCGAGAGGAGTGAATGTTTCACGGAGTCGAAAGCCTTGTTAAAATTCATAGAAAACAGTCTAACTGCTTTGCAGTCCGCTCTATCTAAGAAGCTGAGTACTTTGTTCTGAATAGTCAACAGAGCGTTTGTACAACTTCCCCCCTGCCTGTACGCAAATTGCGTTGGGGATAAAATTTCCTCAACTGTCGACTTGACCTGACTATTATAAACGAGCTTTTCGAAGGTCCTCGCAATTACAGGTGTAATATTTATTCCACGAAAGTCACCATCTTCCTTTGGTAAATCAACCTTTGCAAGAGGGTTAATATTCGCTCTTTTCCATGAATCTGGCCAAGTATGTGATGAGAGGGACAAATTCCAGATGTTAGTTATAACTTCAGTTAGAATTTCAACATGATCATTCCAAACCCAATAGGGAATATAATCGGGACCTGTTGCTGTCCTCTTTATTCTTTTCAAGGCATTCCATACCTGCTGTTCCGTAAAGCTAGGAATATCTACTTCATCACCAATAATTGAGAGCGTCGGTTCGACATAACTATCATCGTGGCAGAGTTCGCCAAAGTAGCGATTTGATCTTGTAAGTGATGCATTATCTAAAGTAACTCTTGATGACGATGCATTTCGCTGAGAAATATCATTCGTCTTTCTCCACCAAGTTCTACTTCCCATCAAGGCCCTAAAATGTATTCTGTTTAGACAAATGACATCAGAAATCCTTTTGTTAATTAAACTGAGTCTATCCTTTTGCGACCAAGCAATTCTGGATTTAGATTTTAGCAAAGATTTAATTAAAGGACTAATCCAGTAAGGGTCACGTGACGAAATTGAGACTGTTTTGTGGGCATACATTTATTCATATGATCCATGATCTTACGTTCAAGACAACTAACAGCGTCATTTACATTCGTGGACTCCGATACATCCTCCCAATCTTCTTCTGCTAAAGCTTTGTGGAAATCTTCCTTTCGATGCTTTCTAAGCTTTTCTACAATCCCGATTAATAAAATGCGGTAGGCCCTACAAGTAAAGTTATATAGAACGCTACATTCTTCTTCAAAACTGTCAGCCGCCAGTTGGTCTAGGATTATTAAACTGCGCTTTAAAACGTTCAGAATAAAATATTTGGGGGCTTTTTGGCTCAAAATACTATCAAAATGAAGCGAGAAGTGAGACGAATCCACTGGTATACGGCCGAAAACAGAAAACCAATGATACCAAAGTTATCAAGGATCAAACGTACTGCATTTTTTTATAATTAGTTTAATGAATTATTAATTTTGAGCGCCGATTGTCAATACAATTTCGCTTGGCTTTCAAAGACAAAGGCCATAAATCGCTAGAACACTGTTGTTTAGTAATACATTTGACATCCGTATAATTAGTACAATTTCTAACGCTGAATCGAACGGTGGTATTTTTATCCTTATTGCGCCATTAGGCATTACAAATACACTATGAAACGTACTGCAAGTGATTTGTCAATACGTATACGTACTGTACTGTGAGCGATTTTCAACAAATACAATTTCGCTTGATTTTCAATTCAAAGGCCATAAATCGCTAGAATACTGGTGCTTAGCAACACATTTGCCATCCGTAAGTAATATTTCTTACGCTGAATCGAACGGTGGTATTTTTATCCTTATTGCGCCATAGGCACATGCAGAATAAGGCACACAGAAGGGCCCCCTGGCCGCCATCTTCCTAGCCAGTCGATTACATTTTCTGGCCAATAAACGCGCTGTATTGGCTGGCCGCCATCTTCCTGGCCAGTCAATTGCATATTTTTGCATGGAAATTGCTAGATAGTATACTTCAAAATAAGGTTTCCGTTTTTATATCATTTTTTAAATAAGTTAGGGTTAGGTTAGGGTTATGGTTAGGTTAGGGTTGGGGTTAGGGTTAAGTTTAATGTTAGGGTTAGAGTTTAGTTTTGCGTTAGGATGGTTTTTTCTACGTTATAAAAACGGAAATCTTATTTTGAAGTATACTATCTAGCAATTACCATTTTTGCATAGAAAAATGGTGACACGTTGCACCGCTGAGTGGAGTTCTGGTACTGATCTTTATTCTGTGCCATAGGCATTACAAACACAAGGACGTACAAACCTGTGGACAAACGTAGTGCGAGTGATTTGTGGTCAAGAATTCGTACTGCGAGCGATTTGTGAACAACACAATTTCGCTTCATTTTCAAAGGCCATAAATCTCTAGAATACTGGTGTTTAGTAATACACTTGTAAGTACAATTAATTTCTTACGCTGAATAGAACGGTGTCGCTTTCTTCTCAAAATATACACTTCTATAAAATATAACAGCTGCCTCCTCCACAGGCGTCTCTTGGTCTCTTACAGGAGTTACAGCGCGAACGCGAAAGGAAAGTAGATGAAAAGCAGATGGAAAAGCGGCGAGAGAATGTGGCTCGCCAGAAAAAGGCGGCGCGAGAAAAAAAGCGGCGCGAAGTGCGGCGCGCGAGGGAGAGCGGGAAGGGGAAAGTAAGTAAAAAGTAAGTAAGTAAGTAAGTAAAAACTTTATTTGTCTACGCTAACCCCTACAGCAAGAGCTGATTTCCAAGAGGGGCGTAGGTTTAAAAATACAAACGTTACACTCAATTAGGATAAATATATATATACAAGACTAACACATTACAATACAATTATACAATTATAATTACTCTACTATGGTCAAATAAATAAAATTTCATAAACTCATTATCTAACTGGCCAGGTGCCGCACACCCAAGTTAAATTGACTAAGAGAACATTTATTTCTTAGTCTATCTGGGAGGCCATTCCACAATTTTGCTCCTCTATAACTAAGACCTTTTTTAAGATATTCGGTCTTAGGTTTGGGCAGATAGAGATTTGTGGCATAACCTCGTAAGTTATAGAAATTTGTGGCATACTGACCTCGTAACTTAAAGAAAGAAGGAGGAGACGCCTGCGAGATTTGTTGTCGACTTCTTGGCAATCTTTAAGATTTCTTGTCAATGGTTCCAATGTAGTTTTCAGACTTAATATTTCCGCCCTCCCTCGCGCGCCACCTTTTTTTCTCGCGCACCGCCATTTTTCTCGCGCGCCGCCTTTTCCTCTCGATCGCGAAAAATTAATAATGAAAACGAAAGTATATTAAAGAGACGTCTGGGTACGAGGCAGATATAACAGTCGAAGGTTGCTGTTTCCATGTCGAAATTCCTTGTAAAATTTTTCAATTTTCCCGAATTTTCCTCAAAATGCATGGTTATTTATGGATAATTTGGGTAAAATTGGCAGGAGTAGGTTTGTGTATACGAAACGCAAAGAGTGCTCAATTAATATCATAAAGATAGAGCAAATGTAGAATTTCGCTTACCTCAAAATTCCGCAACAGTCTGTTTCATCAGTAAAGAATCATCAGGCGGATACCACCCTCGACTTTTTACCCTCGACTTTTTACCCTCACCCTCGACTTTTTACCCTCACCCTCGACTTTTTACCCTCGCCCTCGACTTTTTACCCTCGCCCTCGACATTTTACCCTCGACACTCGACCAATAGATAAACTCGTTTTCCAACGGCAATGATGTCACATGCTGTGACTTACCAGATCACGGCCATGATGAAGAATGTGCATGAAACGTTGGGTCGTGAATACATTTTGGTCGGGGATTGCCTCCCTCCCCAAATACTATAGAATCGAGATGTATTAAATGTGTTTTTTTACGTTTGTAGATAATGGGAGCAGAATCCAGCAAATCCGGCGAATGTCATCACAATGAAGGTTTGTTTAAGTCAGTTCTGATAGCAGTTAATTAGCACCTAGGGCTGGTTATATAAAACTCTTAACTATCATATAACTACCCGTTTAATAATAATGAACTTTATTTTAACAAGAATTACATGCATGATGAACTAATTAAGTTTTTCATCTTCCCAAAAGCACAGTTAACTACATGATTAGTTAACTATCCGTCTAACTACACTTTGTGCAACGCAGTTAAGTCATGTAGTCAACTAACTACAGTTAAGGATTTAACTGCCGTATAATAGTTAACGCTAACTGCATGCATGCAGTTAATTTTAACTACGTTTTTATACAACCGGCCCCTATACGCTCCAAGCACTGTGTGACTTGCCTGCTGTTTGCAATGTTGTTGAGAAAATCTAAAAAAATACGGCTCAGGAAATCTAAATATATTCCTGCAATGAAAACAACTTACTTGCATTATGAGAAGTGAAGTACTAGATTTGGGTGTTATACTGGGTAAGGATATTTTGGTCCGTAAGCTTCAGTTTTGTAAAATCTGTGTTTTCAAATGTTTCTCAATAGTTCCTTTTGTTCCTGTCGAGGACGTTGCCATTGGTGATGGAGATATTCGTCGATTGTGGTCTTACAATAGTACATCTGGGGGTAAATACGTATATATGACAAATGACACAGTGACTGCGCCTGGAGGTAAAGAGTTATCAATTTAACAATATTCTATTTCACATACCAATGACCCTACATTGCTTTCTTCTCTCCAATAAATTATCGTTTCCTTGAGGGTCTTTGCATGATCAGCGAATGTGTCTTAAATCTGGTTCGAGCACTCCAACTGCCAACTGCGTATATAAATGAGTGAACAAGTTACATGACGACTCACCTGTAAGTTTTCTTAATGATCCTCTGATAATGATCAGTTTTTTCATCTGCAGGTAGTCAAGCGTATGTCGTGGCGGCAACTGGTGAAGCTGAAGGAACAACTATGCGTAAGACAATTTATAAAATAACATGTATATAACGCGTGCTCTGATTGGTCGAAACCCGTGTTTGGATCAGGCCATCCAAACACGGAAGACTACCGCGTTGTAGTTATTTTATAAAACAATTACTTTATGGTTTCCGTGTTTGGATGGCCTGATCCAAACACTTGGGAATGTTGCTCGAGTTTAGAAAAGCGCGCAAAATCACTCGCCTTCGGCTCGTGTTTCGCTCGCTTTTCTTAACTCTCGCAACATTCCCGCGTGTTTGGATCAGGCCATCCAAACACGGAAACCATAAAGTAATTGTATAATACTGCATGTATAATTATGCATGTTCAATACTTGCTTTTTTTTTCGAAAACCATCGTACAAACATTGGTGATTTGAAGAGGAAATTTTCTTTTATCCGCCAGCCACGCAGGCCAACCATACGTAATTAGCATAATTTCGAAATTGTACGACAAAATTGCTTCTTAATGCATCGTTCTTCTTATCACGGAGTTCCGAAAGCTTTCCTCCATTGTGAAACATTTATTCTAATCTGTCTCTTTCGGTGTCTGTATAGTAGCCTAAGAAACAGCTAAAATTTATACAATGTCTTGTCCTGTCCGAATACTGTAAAGTCTTTTATTTCCTCCATTTAACTGAAGAGTTACAAAAATAATAATAAATAATTATGTATATAAAAAAAAATATAAATGAAAATGTCATCAAAGTAATTTACATATCAGTGTTACAATCACGACTATATAGTCAGTGAAAACTTCTCTCATGCAGTTTTCAATTACGAATATACTCACATCGAAGCCAAAAGTCAATATTCAGACTGTCTATAATTGTGGCCATGTTCGTCGGCATACCACCAGTAATTAACTGAACAAATTGGTCATTATCCAAGAAATTAAAAAGTACCATATTATGTCGTCGGATAAGTTATCAGTGCTCCACGCCCACCAATATTAGAGAGTTTAAGCTTCGCGTTATACGTCAAACCATAGACAATCCAGAAGACAATCAAGATGTCTTCTGGATTGTCTATGGTCAAACGGCAAACGCCAGGCAAAGAAAAATTTTATGGTATCAGGCAATAAAGAATAAGTGAACTTGCTGTTTTAAAACTGAAATACTTAATTATTCTTTCGACGCAAGGAAGAAAATATGAAACGAAAACGTTCAACGAAAATTTTGCCAAGAAAATTCGAACCTGCCGTTTGCCGTTCCCGGAAACGTGAAGCTTAAACTCCGTATTCTCTCTGAGTTGCAGTGTTTATACAATTATATAACAGCATGCATGATGCATGCAGGATTAATCACAAACCTTTTACAAATGGAACAATAGAGCGAATGCGAACATTATAGTTATCAGTTCTGTTACCATCGATTTTAAGAGATCCACAGAGCCGCGGACGAATCACATGGACAACGATTTTAGAATTCATTGGAGCAAAATCCCAGATTTCATACCAAAAATTAATGTCTAAATGTTCATGTGCTTGCATATAGAGCTTTAAAACCGGTTTTTCATTAGGTTTTTCAGACCAAGCCAACTCTTCTTTCCCTTGTACAACTTCATTAACAATCCTCTTCCAGTGCTTTTTCGATGGAAACCTTTCAGACGTTACAAAGGCCGTCAAAAAATTCATAAGCCCATATACTCTTCCAAAATTCTAATAAGATCGGGATTAAATCCATCTACAGCATCATTTCTCCACTTCCATTTTATCAATGGACGTGCAAATAATTTTGTGAAGGTTTGTGTTGAGCTACTTGATAAAACGATCCAAAAAATGCAGCTTTCTCCTACTCATTTCTGTTTCTAAGTTACAAAGACACATTAGACCTCCAACTCCTGCTGATTCTGAAATGCCCGGAAGTAGCGATTGTGCAATACGCAAAATAAATTTTGAATTTTCTCATTAAGGCCCGTTTCATACGCCGTACTTCACATGTGCCGAATACATTAAAGACAATAGATAATGAGCTGAAATACCTCATTATCTATTGTTTGTAATGTATTCGCCACATGTGAAGTACGGCGTATGAAACGGGCCTAAGTTTAGCTAGAAAACTGTTTGAAAATTAAGTACCACAATTCACAACTATAACTTAGTTGCTATCTTTGGGTTCAGGTTTCCGACACCCCATAGTTACAATCATATCAATGGCTGCATAACCTTTCTTCAACACGCGAGATCAATTGTCGAGTAAATTAGTTGTTGGCGTTCCATATGATACCCAAATTTTTCCACGTTGGTACTTCTTTAATAGGCAGACTACCTAGAACCCATTTTCTTAACGGTCATTCTTTCTATCAGGATTCCGAAAGCTTTTCCCCCATTGTGAAACATTGGGTCGTCTCTTCCGCTTTCTGTACATGGTGAAACAGCCAACATTTATACACTATATTGTCCAGAGAGCTTACGCTAAAACATCTGGTTAACATTTTTTACCATACTGCAGCATCTGAGTCTCATAGCCTGTGTCACAGACCTTACAATTAGTTAGTCCACGGTGAGGAAAGTTTCTAAAAAAATTAGATTAATACAATTTCCACTGCATTCTGGCACTATATTCACTGGTCGGAATTCTGTGTCAAAATGAAAGGATATCGGCAGTCTTGTCGCTGTCGTCTTGAAGCATGTTAGCACGTGGAACATTAGTGTGACGTAATCGATCAAGGTGCCCAGGAACAAAATAAGAACAACGAAGAAAGTGCCTGAAACTAGGCTGGAAGTCGACAAACTCGAGTCGAGGTACCAACTTTGCCGACATATCCGTGACATATTACTGAATTTCACATTATTTCATTGACCAGGTGTCTCTCTTGCCTTCATTCAAAGTTGGCCCCACAGAAACCAGAGATTGTAACTTAGAGTGTTTTGCGAGAATAACGAACTATTCTGCATGCATGACCTTCATGTTTTTATTTTTAGCTTTAACAGACATCAGGTTTGATCAAACACAACCAATTCCGCTAATGTTTGAACTAAAGTTTAAAAAGGACAACGCTTGGTACGCTGTTCACGCATCACATACCGATGTAACAGCATCTCAGGTTAGTGAGATATATGTAGCTGTATAAAAGTGATTCTGACATCGTTTGGTCATTATTTTAGACAATATTTTATGCCATCTTAAAATATAGTATACATGTTGAGTATTGCCCAAAATAACTCCACCTATTCGTAACGACCAGGAATGATTGGTGTGATGTTTTACTCACTCGGGCTGATGAAAAGGCAGTTCATTTTAGTAAACTAATTACGAAAGTTAGAGTTAGCTATAATTTTAAAATTCAGTCGATACAACCGGACCGAGGATGTAACGACCAATCATTTACTTGCCTCAGGCTGAGTTGGCAAGTGTTTAAAACTTGTTTAATTGAGCCGTTCGTTAATTCAGTTGCTGTCTTTAAAATCTTACAATAACATCCAGTCATGCCTGAACTTTCATCCGAGTCAAACCAGATATAATTATGATATAATGAGCCTAGAGCAGTAGAGAATAGACCATCATTTTTTTAAGTTTTGATTTTTTTGAAAGATGACCGACGGTACATCGTTTGAAGTGATGGCATTACGTTCACCCAATCAACCATTTGTTGTACTTCGATCAAATAAAAAGTTAGGCAAGGATGACCTGTTCCTGAGCAGTGATGGAGCGGGGAAAATGAAACTGAAAGTTTCGAATCAACGAATCAGACGCCGTGCACCAGAAGTCGACCCTGCCTTGTTATTTCGAGTGGTCAGGCCGTAAACAAAATCTGAAATTGGCAATATATACACTCGGGCGGTCAAAAAGACTCAAAAGTATTAGATGAAATTATAACAAGAATCAGTAAATTTAACATCAATTGTGCAAACGTTTTCTGGTTATAAACAGAGAAAGTTTACACAATTAATTATGAATCCTGGCCGGTTTCGCCTCCAATATTTTTAAATTTAAAATCATTCAAACGTATCAATAAGATGAAAATATATTAGATTGTTTAATATTTTGTAGCCCATCCTTTAATTTGTTGTAACGATGTTTATATATAGCTCAATATAGCATAGTTTACTATAAATGACTTTTACTATAGTAGGTTAGCCAAGTTTGTTTGACACGATACACGCCAAGTAGAGTAAGCATAATGGCAAAACCTTTGCCTCATCCCAATGGGAATTGTCCCTAGGGCTAGGGTTATAGTATTGTTCCTCTACATGCAGTGTTTTCCCAACTTGGCAAGATGGCGTCGAGAACTCCAAAAGGGCGCATTCTTCCGGTACCGGAGTTTTTAGTAGTGCGTATTCTTTAGTACAACTTTTAATTTCATGATGTTAAATAGCACCTTCGTTATGGCTTCGTATGCGTTAAATTACACCTTGTCGGCTTGTGATGGTACCGTTATATATACACAGTCAAAATACAATACTGTCCCACTTTCGTTTCGATCTATTGTGATTTCCTATAATATGTTGTTTTTGTTGTATTTTTCTGTTGCGGTATTTTTCTCTACGTGGCCACCTCTATGTATGTATTTAATTTCTTTAGAGACGCTATCCTCATCAGCTATACGGCTCATCAGCTATACGGCGTCTATTTAGCTATTTACAAGTATATAAAAATGAAGAAAAAATTAATTAACGCACAGAGCCAAAAAGAATATTACCCAGAACATAATGTGTAGTTACAAATGGAATAACAATTAAAAACAAGATTCAAATAAGTTTTTTGAAACAATAAATCGAATGAGCAGACTTAGCCTCAGCAGAAAGACTATTCCACAGTACAGCTCCACTATACCTAAAGCTTCTTTTAAGAAATTCTTTCTTATATAGGTTTTGGAATTAGTGAGAGATCTGTATCGTAATTTCTGAGATGATAGTCATTATCATTATTACTTCGTGCAGAAAAGAATTCTCGAAGACAGGGGGCGTACCATTATTAAGAATGTTGTATACCAGAACCACTTTATTAAATCTAAATCTGTTTTCAAGATTTTTCCAGTTAAGCCGTTCAAGGAGCTCAGAGGAGTTGGTATCATAACTTACTCCCGTCAACACCCTTGCAGCTCTATTTTGGAATCTCTGTAGTTTTTCTTTTAGTACAATTCCGCAATTATCCCACCAAGGGGGAGCAATAATCAAAGTATGGCAGAATTAACGCCTTATAGATGATGTGCAGGGTTTCATTGGGGGCGAATGGTTTTGTTCGTTTTAAAACTCCTATCCCTGCACCAACCTTTTTACAGATTGCATTAATATGAACTTCCCAACTAAGGTGTTCATCCAACTCAACTCCTAAACATTTAAAAGATCTGTACCGTTTTAATGATTTATTCTTAAAGGTCACTAATTTATCTCCAATTTTATTTTTGATATTGTACCGGGAGCCTATGAACATTAGCTTAGTTTTAGTAGTATGGTGTTGCAGTTTGTTATCCGAGAGCCATCTACTAATATTTTTCAAATTAGAATTTAATAGTTCCACCAGTTCATCACAATTATCAGACGAGGCAAATATCTGCGTATCATCAGCATATAAACCCGGAGTTGTAAATTTTAAATATTGCGGCAAATCATTAATATATAATAAAAACATTAAAGGACCGAGAATGGACCCCTGCGGTACACCACGTTCTATGGATTTCCAAGAGGATATATGGTCATTTACACAGCAAACTTGCTGACGATCAGTCAAGTAAGAGATAAACCAATTCAATTCATTTTCACGAATACCAAACTGGTCTTTCATTTTTGACATTAAAATTTGATGGTTAATTGAATGAAATGCTTTCTTGATATCCAGAGAAACAAGACCAGTTATTTTACCCTCATCCATATTTTTTAGCCATTCATCGCACATCTGGAGAAGTAAGGTTAGCGATGAATGTTTAGGTCGAAATCCAGATTGAAACTTTGAAATTAGTGAGTTTGCAGATAAATAACTATATAATTGCTGAAAAATTTCTTTTTCAAAGATTTTACTTACAACTGGGAGAATAGAAATTGGACGGTAATTCTTACATTTGCTTCGATCCTCAGATTTATAAATCGGTTGCACACGTGCTAATTTCCAGTCATTGACAAATATGCCAGTATGTAGTGATTGGTTAAAGATTATTGTCAGAGATGGTGCAATTATATCTGCAGATAATTTAAGAACTTTAGCTGGAATTTTGTCTACGCCAGTAGCTTTGGATGTTACTATAGTTGTTTTAAGTTGTTTAGAACTTGATGAACACTTATATCAGAAAAACAAAAAGTTGTGTTACATACTAAATCACCACGATTTGTCACACCAGCAGAGGTATGATGATTTTCTTCCACCCCGAGTGCAAGCAAGGGACCAATACCTGACTACGTGACCACCTGACTGCGTGGCTACATGACTGCGTGGCCACCTGATTGCGTGGCCACCTAACTACGTGGCCACCTGACTGCGTGGCCATCTGACTGCATGGCTACATGACTGCATGGCTACCTGACTGCGTGGCCATCTGACTGCGTGGCTACATGACTGCGTGGCCACCTGCCTGCGTGGCTACATGACTGCGTGGCTACATGACTGCGTGGCCATCTGACTGCGTTGCCACCTGCCTGCGTGGCCACCTGATTATGTGGCTACCTGCCTGCGTGGCTGCCTGACTACGTAACCACTTGACTGCGTGGCTACCTGACTACGTTGGCCACTTGACTACGTGGCTACCTGACTGCGTGGCCACCTGCCTGCGTGGCTACCTGACTGCGTGGCACTTGACTGCGTGGCCACCTGACTGCGTGGCCACCTGACTGCGTGGCCACCTGACTACGTGGCTACCTGGCTACGTGACTGCGTGGCTACCTGACTGCGTGGCTACGTTCTACGTGACTACGTAACTAGGTTCGTAACTACGGAACGTGACCACGTTCGATCTTGTCGGGTGCACTGTCTGTGACGGTGTTTCAGTGTTAAAGAAACAAGAAATCACAATTGATCGGTTCCCTGACCCACACCATAGACAATCCAGAAGACAGGGACTGGAAACGCAAGCTAGAATATGATGACAAATCGTGACATCCGTGATGTGCCTGTCACGTAGCAATTACTTGGTTACCACGGTAACAAGTCTTTAAATTTACATAAAAACAAAGGCAATTGCGTGTAGTTTATGCAAAGTATATCGTAAAAAAAGCATATTATCTGAATTTTGGGATCGTAGTCGTGGAGCGGCTATACTAACAAAGGTAGATACGTCCAAATTTTCATTTATTTCTATTTTATAGTGACGCTAAATGTAAATTTGGATCGTGCTATCGGTAAATCGCGTACGCAGCAATTATTTCCAGAAAATACTGCCAAAACTAACCCTGTAACTACAAACTTAACCTGTTTTGTCTTTGACGATGAAGCCATTTGAAATCACAAGATTGTAATCTATCGAATAGGCTACTTTTTTATATCAATTTGGTATCATATTCAGCCAAAAATGTTTACTGAATTTGATTGACAGAATTACGAATGTTGTTCGCCGGCAATTGTTATCGTCATATTATTCTGAAAACTCGCTGGCAAAACTAACCCTGCAACTGAAAAATAAACGATTTTTGTATTTTGTGGTCAAAGTATGTGTAATCATAAGATTGTAATCTATCGAATAGGCTATTTTTTATATCAATTTGGTAACTTATTCGCCCAAAAATGTTTACTGAATTTGATTGATAGAATTACGAATGTCATTAGCCGGCAATTGTTATTGTCATATTATTCTGAAAACTTGCTAGCAAAACTAACCCTGCAACTGAAAAATAAACTATTTTTGTACCTTTTGGTCAAAGTATGTGTAATCACAAGATTGTAATCTATCGAATAGGCTATTTTTTATATCAATTTGGTAACTTATTCGCCCAAAAATGTTTACTGAAAATTTGACGGCCAAAATTACTTTTGCGCCAACTATAGAAGATGGCCATTTCTGTTGCCCCCACTTCGAACCCTGTAACTATAGTTTAATTAAATAAAGTTCAGAGTTTGTAATTCACATATTTTGAACAAAAATAGACCTGTGGATGCACTTGTCCCGTTTTGAAACTTATATCGGGTCAAACAAAGCCAAAAACGTCCTTTGAATGCTTCCGTAATGTTTTTCACTGTAAAAAAGTCGCCATTGCCATTTGTTGTTGTCCGGCAAAGTTTGTACCGGCTAACTTCGAACCCTGCAACTACAGTTTAAATAAAGTTCAGGGTTTGCAATTTACATATTTAAAACAAATATAGACATGTGGATGCATTTCTCCGGTTTTTAAACTTATATTGGGTCAAACAAAGGCAAAAACCACCTTTTAATGATTGCGTAATGTTTTTGACAGCAAAAAAGTCGTCATTGCCATTGGCATTCTTGTTGGCAC
>CACRXK020005807.1:8122-26915 GCA_902702795.2 Paramuricea clavata
CCTTTGGGGAAAAAAATAAAATTCGAGCAAGGGATTATTTAAAAAAAAAATAAACGACACAGCCAAAAATTTTGAAAAAAAAATCGTGCACATTGAAAATGGACCACCCCCCCCCCGTCACTTTTCTAATGGCCGCCCCTAAATTGTCATGAACATGCAGCTAAATATAGGAATCTACATTTGCATGGCATGCATACCCGTAAACAACGCTAATCTGTTTACAAAATGAGTGTTTGTTCCGTTTGAAATAAAGTTTCAGGACTTATACAAATAGAAAAGACCTGCACCCAAATACATCTTATGAAAGGAAATGACTTCGTCAGTGAACTCAGGAGTTCATGCATAAAACGTCGGAGCTCTATACCGGCAGGCTACTGCGGCCGTTGAAATTGTAGGGTAAACAGACTGTATATATATATTTCACTTCCATAGCTTTCTCATGGATGTGAGGTAATCGTGCAAGAAGCAGTTTTACCAACATTCTCTCTAGGGAAGAATTCCCACTATGTTTTTCTATATTACCGGTATTGCACTGCTACCATCCACCAATGTTTTATCATGACTGTATTTTAACGAATATGAGCCGCTCCAACTTGCTTGTTCTATATCAGCCATAACCACAACTTTGGTTATGTGATATTGTTTGTGAAGATCAAGCATAAGATATCTAGTGCCAGTCCCCAACGGACACCAGCCACTTTTAGTAATCCTCGCATGTTTATAATTATTATTTAAATCACCACTGCCAGAAAATATGGAGTCTGGAAAAGTGTTTGCGTCATGGAGTAGCGGTTTGTCACATATTTTGCCTACAGTAAAAATTAGATAAAGTAAATGAAAGCCTGCGTTGGCATCTGCTCGGGCTGCTGAGTCTGTGCAGTGTAATGGGACGTATAGTTAGCTTTGAAAGTGACGTCACATCACATTGTAGGTGACAAATGCTTAAAGGGGCAGTGTCATGGGAGTGTCACGCATTTTGACCCTCGCAAATCTTTAGGAATCTTGCACAAAACCTAAAAGAATGGTTGTGAGCACAACATAAAACAACAAATACAAAAAGCATGCACAGAAGTCTGGATGGTCGAGATTGGGCGAGGATTGAGATGGATTGTAAATGATATCTTGATTAATTGTTGGGAGACACTTTTTCAATTTTAGGTCAATTTGTATGAAAACGTCGTCTTACATATTGTGTGGAAGTTCAATGTTGTTTAATATGACTTGTATATCATAACTGAACCTATTTACAATGTTTATTTTCAAATTCGCAGTTCAGACTTCGAATAAAAGACTTTTTGGTCAAGAATTGATGACACTGCCCCTTTAAAGCTAAATAAAAACACACACGTCATGAATTAGCCGTTAAATTTCCCAGGTTTACTTCGTTAGAGCTCTAGTTGATAGCCTTTATTTGAAATGCTTATAAACTACAAATTGAGAAAGGCAGTAATTTTCTGGCGAATTGAAAATAGCAATTCCCTTAATTTGCTGTCAATAGTTTCTCCTGGCGTGACGTAGCCTGCGTAGCAGGCGCTATTTAGGGGAGGGGCGAAAATGGAAGGGGCGAGAAAGAAATAGCGCCTGCAGGAAAGCCATATGTTTTCTCATATTTCGCGTCCGTGAGCGGACGCGAAATTCTGATTGGCTAATCAGTCATCAGGGGTTTCCCAATTATAATCCCTGTGGTTTTAGATGAGTTCAAAATAGCGGTCTTTCTAAAGTGTTAGCTATATTCAGTTGGCGACTGGCCACTGTATTCAACTGAAAGAGGAGCAAGATAAAGCAGTTCGGGACCTTTTAAAAGGAAAATATGTTTTTGCTGTATTACCGACAGGTTTATGGCAAATAAAGTTTGATTTACCAAGCTTTCGTACGAGCGCGTGATTATCATACGTCAGGGAAAGCAGCTATTATTGTAATATCCCCATTGAATAGCATTTATATTAAAGACCAGCCAAAAGATATGGAACGGCAATGTTTCTCGTCCGTGGATGTTTAAATCACTATAAGTTATAATCACTATAAAACTACTAGTTTATACGCTATAATCACTTTCAACTTAGCCTATTCGCTATAAATTGATCGAGAAAGTTGCCGCTTCGAGTTGCTGTCGTTGTTGTTAACAACTTGTCCTGCGATGGGGAATCTCGTTCTTCTATGTCGAGGAAAAGACTTTCTAGTACTAGATTTGACACACACATTTAATTTCTTTCTTTATACACTTTCGTTGTGTGATTTCTTGGCAACTGCGTTTTGCTTATCTCGCTCAGATCATCTGAAACCGTATTATTTTGTTCTTTAATTATCGTTCTTCCTTTACAAATTTATATAGTTCAGCAACGTTCCTTATTTTCCTTACAAGGTTTACACACTCGATCCGATAAAGTTTCGCTTCGATTCAACTTAATTAAAACCAATGGACTCGCACGCGTTCGCTGAAATCAAATTCTGACTGCCTTGTCTGTCTGATGGCTTAAACAAATTTTCAAAGGAAGGCTCACTTTCACATACTGCTTTTAGATTGCTGTTGCAAAACCTGCATGTATCGCTAGCGCTTGCCTATTTCGCTTTTCTACCTGCTTTTTTACAATTTTTTTTGGCGTTAACATAGAAATACACTTTATAGTATACACGCGCATTAACTATGATTATGCATAGTGTTGTGAAACCAGATCTGTCATTGGGAAAACCATTAGTTGCGTCTAATCACTGATTGGCTTGTTTTTTAATGGGCGGGACTTGGGCAGATATGAGTAAACATATGGCTTTCCTGCAGGCGCTATTTCTTTCTTGCACCTTCCATTTTTCGCCCTCCCCCCCCCCCTAAATAGCGACTGCTACGCAGGCTAGGCGTGACGCAATATTTCGGCGTGACTAGGTGTGATTTATAGGGATTAAGTAATAGGAGACGTTTTATATAGATAGTTGATGACAGGTAGAAATTGATTGTAAAGAGGACGAATATAATAACAGAGAGTTTTTGAAGTAGTATTTTTTCCTATTTAAGTTATAATTATAATTTGTGTAGTTATAATTATATTTCGTATACTTGCAAGGCATTAATGAAATAATTTATTATACTAGAAATAATTTAAACCTCACCCAAAATTTTTTGCCTGCTACACGCCTACCATACTTACATTTCACATCTGGAATTGTAGTACTTGAATTGGATATAGAAGGTTGAAGATGGATACAACAGGATGTTCCACTTTGTTGTGTGTTGTTATAACATATCAGGTCCCCAGTTGCAATATTTTGTCCACTCTCTAATTGTTTTGTAACAATTTTATTGTCAGCAGTCTCCTCAAATCCCAAGTGCTGACACAACATTTTCTGACGGTTCTTATCCCAATTTTCTTCAACAACCTTCCTCCAACCCTCCTGTTTTATTTCGATAAAACCTGTGTTTCGACGTGACAATCTAATTTTGGGCGCTAAAACAGGGATAAAAAATATCAAACAAAAATTTTAGGCTTAAAATCGAACGGTATGCACTTGGAATCTTTTATATAAATCTTTCATTGGGTCTAAAAAAACTTCGCTTTATCAAAAAACTCCCAAAGCAACTAATGAGTCGCATTAATGTTCTCTGCAGTGGAACTATAGTTTTCTATGTCTCTGACATAGATATCTTATATACACTATAGATAGCGCATCTCTTTTAGTAAAATTGAAGCCAAGAATATTTGAATAGATGGCGGCCATATTGGTAGTTCCCACTCGCAAATAAACGCTTACAAAACAACAATAACTTTCATCATTTGAATAGTTTGAAAATGTATTTAGAATAGGTTTAACTTAATGTTTAAGTTCCCTGTTTAAGAAATAGAAAACATACGAGTCTTCTCATTTCATGGGAATATCCTGAGTCTGCAATCACGGCTTCAATTTTTGAATTGCAGAATAATTAGATGCACTATCTAGTGTATATAAGATATCTATGGTCTCTGACGATGGTAATTAACCAGCTGGGTTTATCTAGGTTAACCTAAAATTTAAAGCAAACTTCCTGACAGCTTGTCTATAAATTTGGAAATATGTCTTCAGAGATCTTGTCTGGATCGATAGGAGTTTATTTCTTTGAAGATTTGAAATAATCAGAAGTGCAGAAATACACAAAATGAAAACAGTGGGTTAAATTTTAACCCAGGTTTGAACAACCGGCCCCAGTCCTCCATTATCGGTAACACGACAGATGGCTTTACTGACTAGCCTGCGTATCAGTCGCTTTATTTTTTAAAGTTTTATTTGAGGATATTTATTTGAGGATATTTTTTATTTGAAAATATTTTGATGCAAAAAAAAGCAGAGAAAAAAACGGCGAAAAGAAAAACGGGCGAACGGGGAAAGGGCACTTAACGCCTGCTCTTAACTGAGTATACGTTGGATACGCGACGTTTACTTCGCCGTTTTTTTCTTCGCTTTTTTTTGCGCGTTCAATTCTTAAAATATCCTCAAAACCTTAAAAAAGCGACTACTATACCAGCCGAGGTGATGAGCTCCGATACGCCATTATTAGCAAAAATGCATGCATTACCTGCAATTGCATTTATCTAGATAAATACCTCGTTAAACTATTCATGAGGTATTTAATTACATATATACCTCATGAATAGTTTGATGAGCCATATATCTAAATAAATACCTCATTTAAACTATACTCGTGATGTACTTATCTGAGCAAGTACCTAATGAGAGGTTAGTCTCTTCCCAAGTCCGAACTCGGTAAACGCTGTACCGTCCCAAGTCGAGAAAGAGACAACAGCCGTGTACCTCAGAGCCCGTCAAAACTCTACCATTAGGTAAGAGTATGTATCATTCGGCGCACGAAGACTAGCCGGATTAACCATCAAACTCGCTTGTGCAGGGAATTTATACAGTAATATTCAGGCTCTTTCGTGAAGTGATATACTGTGGTAGTAACTTTTCTTCAGACTTCGTCCTAAATACGTGAAATAGCGTTCTATATGAAGCTAAAAATTCAACATTTTCCCGGGAAAGCATTTGGCTCTCGCATTTCAAATGCCATAAAAAAATTCCCCCCACCCCATAGTTTAGACCCTGGCTACGCCACTAATCCCAAAAGACTCCAAAGCAAGTGAATTGCATTAAAGACTCAAGGATAACTTTACAACCTCGTTCCAGGGCTTTTTCACGCAGTTTTGGTAAGTACATTTTCCGAGTTCAGTCAAAATAAATGAGAAATTACACGACAAGTTCTTACTAAACTGTACTTACTAAATCTGAAGAGAATAACACTGCCGAGAACAAAAAAAATTCGTTCGTTGTCTCGAGCAGGATTTGAACTCGAATCTTCGGGTTTCTAGACCACCGCTCTACGTACTCGTCGAGTTATCAAGTCTACGAGGATTGGTAGCGAGTCTTATCCAATATATCTTATGCATAATGACGTCACAAGGCTTTATGCTCGTGAGGAATGCTGGTTTTAGCAGTCATCGTCCGCGAAAATTAAACAATTCAAAATGGTCACTATCGACATTTTCCCGGGCGATGACTACTAAGACCAGCATTTCTCACGGGCATCAAGCCTTGTGACGTCATTATGCATAAGGTCTATTAGCCTTTCGCACGCCGCCATTTTTAATTGGGTGGCTTTTCAGCCGAAGTCTGCGAAATAAGTCCACATAACAGCAACTATTTATAATTTTTTGCACTAATGATGGTAAATTTGTTTGTAAATGGTTAGTTTATTTTGAAAAATTGCTGCATTGGTTAACGAGAATTAGATTCCATCCAAAAATGGCGGATATTCGTCATCGTGAGAAAGGCTAATTTAAGGGCACGAAATATTTTCGCGATAACATAACGCTTGTCTTGGAGGACACGCACGTAGAATTTCAATTCCATTTCAGCGCAGAACCATCCTCATGCATGCTTGCAGAGATATGAATCGGTCTAGAAACCCAAAAATGCAAGTGTTTCGTTCTTCGCTGCAGTGGAACTAGTTTTCGACCGTCTGAGGATGGTTCTCAAATAGTGATTAACCAGCAGTGCTTGATTTTGTGACAAGTCGAGAGACGAGCTTCGATACCCCCATTATTAGCACACATGCATTACCTGCAGTTGTAGTGGAAGAGCTGTATGGGTATCCACCATTGAACTATAAATAAACTGGAAGGCTAACTCAGGGGGGGAATTGAAGCCAGTGCATTTTAGTTTTTCTGAGTTATGAGCAGAAATACTCAACACTGAACGTTGGGCTATATATCAAATTGAAGCTATTGAAAAACGCTATTTGGTGTAGAAATTTCAAGACTTTAGCTAAAAGGGAAATATTGAAAAACTACAAACATAATTACCGATAATTTGCCGTTTTGCAGTTGTTTTTGTATTTTTTAAATATTTTTCTTTTCGCTGAAGTCTTGAAATTTCCACACCGACGTTTGGGGTCAAGTATTTCTGCTCATAACTCAGAAAAACTATTTTGGCTTCATCAAATCATAGGCCTTCATCATAGCAGTTAGCCTTCCAGTTTATTTATAGTTCAATGGTATCCACACAATGCATAATTGTGCATGTTTTATGCAAGATCAGAACAGTTAATTTAATTTGCTATACAGAAGGTATGAAGTCTCGGAGTGCCTTCTAAATGGTCTTAGTAATATATATATGCTGATATATCACTATTACCTGTGGTTATAGTGGAAGAGTTGTAGGTATCCACACAAGTGTACTTGGTATAAATTTCTTTCAAAGTATCGGAACAATATTCTGATGGCAGTAAATTTTTGTCCATAGTTAGTTCACAGGATCTATTTCCACCACAACGAGATTTC
This sequence comes from Paramuricea clavata, assembly GCA_902702795.2. Classification (NCBI taxonomy): domain Eukaryota; kingdom Metazoa; phylum Cnidaria; class Anthozoa; order Malacalcyonacea; family Plexauridae; genus Paramuricea; species Paramuricea clavata. The sequence continues at coordinate 14,923 of CACRXK020005807.1, forward strand.
ACCTGACAATTGGCTAACTTGCTGCAGGTTGTATCAAAATTTTCATCGTCATTAAAGGCACCATTCTTATTAAAGTCTCCATAATCAGCACTCTTCACCACCATCTTTTGTTTGGGAGAACAATGAACATATTCCATTTTGGCGTTGTAGGCTGTCACTGAACCTAAAATAGACTAGAGTATGAATCTTCCGTTCCCAATCCATCCACGCAGCTACTCGGTGGAAAAAAACCTGTACTGGATATTTATTATGTCTCCTTTTATTTATACCATAAGAGAACATGATATATCAAATAAGCGAGGGGGAGTGAGGGATCTAGGAAAGGGGATTATAGTAACCCCCTTAGAATTAGCTCCCAAAAATCGATTTTGTCGTGAACACATTTCCTATATATAATATACGTAGACACAGTAGGTATCGATAGAAAAGATGGCTTAATTATTTCAGATAGCTCTAGTTTTAACAAGCGTGAGCTTTTGACATCTACAGGTACATGTAGTTCAATTACGTTTTGTAGTTGGATGCTGTCTATTCAAGCCCCACAAAGTCAAATCATCTAAGCCTCAACTTTTCAAATTTTCCCGGGGAAGCATCCTAAGTACCGATAGCCCCCCCCTCTCCCCACCATAGGTTCACAAATTTCTGCCTACCTACACTGTAAATTCAACCCCGAAGAGAAACATTCTGGGGCCAAACTAAGCCCAGAACGACTCCTTTGGAGTCGTTATGGCTCTTTTCTGGGGGTCGTTTTGACTCTTTTGATTTTGTTTTGAATTTACAGTGTAATTTAAAAATATTCTATGTTATTTTATTACTAGTTTTACTAACGTACAGGTATACAATCTTGTTAGAAAGACCCTGGGAACGAGGTTGGTACAGGTACAGCCCTAAAGAACCTGGCGGTTTAAATAGTAAGTTGAAAATTGTACAGTGCATGATGCCTTACACATTTCGCTTACCGAAAGTAACCTTTTGTTTTTCTGTGTCGCAAGTCGCATTCCGCAATACATATTTTGTTGAAGGCTCAGCACATACGTTCTCCCTCGTGTCGTACGAGAATAAAGATCCAGAATCTGTTTGTTTTACTCGGAATCTAGGACCGTTTTGAATTGTTATTGCATCTGCTGCTACGCCTTTGTACACGGCCCAACGGCCCTGGTATTCTTTAATATTTGATGTAGATATCAACGTTCCGTTCTTCTCGATATTGTGTAACAGCGGGCTATCAAGATAACGAAACTGTGCACTGACATTCAAACAGTTGTCAGTCATTACAACAAAGTAAGGGAACGCCCAAAGTGATTCATTGTACGCGAGCTCTTCCGATGCTGTAATACACTTTCCAGAGTCGGAATGCCTGAGAAAAAGATTTTGGCAGCCTACAATTACAAAAAAGAATTTCACATTCACGGCTACACAGAGTATTAAACCCAACATCTTAGGCTCTGTAAATTATGAACCAAATAGCGATATAATTTACACGCAGGGTGACATACTGAACCACCCTCAAACGTTTTGCGTTCATTCGCTTGAAGTCAGCTATCGAGCGAAGCCATCGAACTTTTTTATCCCACCGCCTCCCCATATCTGCATCCATCATTTTGGTATTGGGTTGCGAGTGTTGGCGTAATTTGTGCCCTCGCGCTTACTGGGCAAAACAATGTGAATACATATAAAATAAAAATTATAATTACTTTCTGTGCTGTTATGTACTCAGCTGAATATGTTGTTTGTGATGTTACTCTGAGTGCATGTATATCCACACCGGGCAAGCTTGAAAAATATGCCTGGCCACGGTGGGAATCAAACCTACGATCACAAACAAACAAACAAAAATTATAGTTCATTATTTCTGTTAAAGTTTAATAAATTTTAATTCATTTTAATAATAAAATGGCTAGGGGTAAACAGTAACTCCTAGCCCAGAACTCGTGTGTGGCTTTTTAATGGTCTATTTTGTCTGTTGACATGTGGGTATATGCATTGCCCAGTAAACGAGCTGCGGAGTGCTGCATCTAGAGTACTATATAAGGAGATAGTAAGCATCATGGGGCGAGGCTGAACAAGAGCAACGATAGCCAGTAACTACATGATCATTCAACGGTGATTACTAGTGTCAACCTTTCTTAAAAAACTCATTAATAATTCATGAGGAAAAATACAAACGAAATGAATGTTTAATCAATGTTTGTGAATTGGATAAGATCATTTTGTCCTGATTTACATAAACATCAGTTTTGGTTTTCTCGGCTTAGACAATGTTTATTTTTAAAATTACTTCCCCAATGAACTCATAAGATGGGTAATTTTTTAAGTCGTTAAAACATAGCATCCGCTCTTTTTCTGATATACAAAGGAGTTTGTATATCAGATAAAGATCGGCTGCTCTTGTTTTAACTAGTACTTAATGATTTCTGTTTAGGAACATTTTAATTACTTTTTAAAATTCTAGTCTGTGTTCATGTTTTCTCATTATAATAGTTTTGTTTGTGGAAACACCACGTAAATTTCTTACTGCAAAGCTTTCGATCCGTAAGCCCGAATCTTCATCAGTGCTAATAATATGCGACTTGTTTAATTCACACGCTCTTTTTATATACAAAAATTGTCGTGATCAAGTCACATATTATTAGCACTGATGAAGATCCGGGCTTACGAATCGAAAGCTTTGCAGTAATAAATTTACGTCGTGTTTCCACAAACAAAACTATTATATTTTATCGCCATGCAAACATACAAAGAACTTAGTGTTTTTATTGTTCCGCATAAATCCAAGACACATAAACTAAAATATTCAGTTGAGTAACAATGCTGTGATGTTATGCGGAAGGATTGAGCGCGTCATAAAGCGCGTCAAGTGACCTGTTTACTTGGTCGAGTTGCTATTTTATAAGTGTACCTGTGGCAAGTTTTATTTGCTCGTCTGTAAGACTGTATATGCGTAACTTTGACAATTTTTTCAAACTAACGTGCTAGCTTTTGAACAAGTGTACTTGTACTTGTCACATTAAAAATTGTCAAAGACAAAGTACAAATTTTGCTCGTCTGTATGGGTCGAAGAACAACACTTGTCAAAGTAATTTCCGCACTCACATGCAGTTGGGCAACGATCTATATTGTTGTAATGGTAATAACAGCCATCGTGGTAGTCAAAAACCGAAAACTTGTCATAGACAATTTGTCGCACGTGCATGCACACGTGTACTTGGCAAATAAAACTTGCCTCGAAACTTGCCATATAAACTTGTCATAAAAAGCTTGCTTGTCTGTAAACGCGGCATAACAGTTACCATACCTTTAAACAGAAATAGCGATACAATTACAAATAACCAGCGATGAATTGGCCAAGACATTCTTCCGTTAATTTCGTAAACCTGTACGGGAATGAGAATGACAAGTGCTTTGAGTAAAGACAGTGTATATATACTTCCTGCAACCAACCATGCAGGCATGTTATGCATGTATAATACGTCCAATTGATTAAATTCTATTGAGTTAGAGAAAAACTCCCACAAAAAAGCCAACAATATTTTACGTACTCAGTCTCATCCCATGCAGGAACCCGGAACGATCTCATCTCTATATCTTTGAAAGTTTTTTCTGACTGCAAAATATAATTGTTTTACCTATCTCAATGCCCAACACGTATCAATTCTCGGTGCTCTTTTATATATGGACTCCTCGGTCCTATATAAGCTATGTATAAAGGGACCGCGGTCACATGCACTACAACGGATACGATATACTGAACGATTTTAAAATATCGCTCACCCGAGTGGTAACGAGTTGGGCGATGATTTTTTAAAAAAAGTTTTTGAGCAATCGGCGCATGTTTACAAGTTTATAATATCGTATCGTTATCGTTGTTTAGTGTGCCGGGGCTGGGCTTTAAGTGGATAATTGGTGTCTGGGGGGTAAAAGACATGTATGAGGAACCATGCATGCAGTGATAAATTAAGCCGTCTCTGAATCAGCAACATGAAATTTTAATAATAATAATGGTTGGTTTACTGACATATTTTCGCACCGACAGGTGAATTGCAATATGTTTACAAATTATTGGATGAAATTACAAAAGCGAGGTCCATGGACTTCAGTCTAACAAATAGTCTGCATGGTTCTTAAAAACCGTGACTTTTGTGCTTTATCTGAAGTGGGAAGTAGGCTGATTGGTATACCGAAAATATATCAGGATTGTATTCACTGCCGGTATTTGTCGGTATATACGGATATTTAGGCATGCCTATTACCCTTATAAATAGGGGGGGTCAAAAAAGTTTTAACGCAGAGAAAGGGGGGGGGGGCGGGTAGCTCAGAAAACAACGCCGGTAGGACCTGATATTAAAAATAAGACTTTTGCCGGCGAAGCAAGTGGGCAGAACATCTTGGCTGTCAACAACAAGCTTTCGAATACAGGACTAGTTTGGCTGTTCTTTCAGCGTCGTGTATGTCCAAAATTCGTCAAAGATTTTGATGAAGCCCTTTCAAAATACTGTTTGTTTGATTTATTTTCTTCCATAAAGCATAAAAGGAAAGAAATTCGAAGAAATCGATAATGGAATTTGTTACGTGCGTTTGACCTTTATATTAATTCTCGCCTTGACCGAGCTATTTTTAAAACTGTTGTTTATCTGAACTTGCAGCCAATCAAAATCCTTCATGATGCTGATCAACCAATCAGATTTCCCGTCCACCAGGTGGACGGGAATCCCACACTTTAGATAGGTTTTGTGTCAGGCCCTATTCTGTGATAGGGCCTGAACTTCAGGTTAACTAAGTTTAAGCTTCCTACCCCCTGAGTGACCCAGTTGTGGCATTTACATAAACATAGCATTTTTGTGAGCCCCCTCGATAAGCATGGCTTTTGGGGCAAACAGCTAAATAAAGTTTATATAAAAAAAAACTACACTTAACTGATCAGATTCGGTCTATCAAAGCACAATGTAACGCTGTATATCCAAAAATCTGTTTCAGAAAATGCTCACATTTCAGTTCTAGGGGTGGAAAAATAAAAAAATTTTCTGGGGGAGAATCCCCCAGACCCCCCTACTAGTACATACGATACCACACCAAACTTTTTGTCACCAACAACCATCTGTCATCTCTCCACACTCAATATAGTATGGTCCCTTTTTGTAGATGCCCACCCCCAGACAAGTTCTTAAAAAACCCTGTGTTCAAATCATTTCGCTGTATGAAGACGGGTCATGGGTTAGGGTTATGGTAGGACAAATGTTGCATTGCAAAGTAGTAACACATAATATATATTTTTAATCATATATGGTTGAATCATATTCACCAGGGTAAAACATCATGAGCTAGATTAAACAGATTGTCCTAATATCTAACTTTACATGCAATGCACACCTGTTTCATTGCTGTTAATTTTTCAATCCACACTGGGGGGGTGGGGGTCAGAAAAGTTTCTACTTTTATGAGGGGGGAGGCACAAAATGTTTGCCTTCAGTCTGGAGGGGGGGGGGTTAAAAAAGTTTTCAATCCTTATTTTCCCCATTTACCAACTCCCCCCTCCCCATAAATAATGACCACTCCCTAAAGGCAGTTTAGTTTTATAAAGAACACTTTAAAACGTTTTGCGAAGCGTTTGTGGTTGAATTTTACCCTAAATTGAAGCTTATATTACGTATAATAACATACCTAACATATAAATGTTGGGAAATTGATAATTTTGTAATTAAAAGTGATATTTTTAGGCAATTTTTCATTTGTAAGAATATTCTTGAAAAATTATCGTGTTACCATGACTTTAGATACTTCATGTTCGGAAAATGCAATGGTTTTGTTATCGTGTTACCATTATCGTGTTACCATTACTTTCGATACTTCATGTTCGGAAAATGCAATGGTTTTGTTAGCAAGGCGAGGGTTTCTGCATGCATGTATATTCTAGTGAATACGCGGTTGCTACGTTGTAACGCAATAAATACTGTAGTTCAAAATTATATATGCAATCTTTATACCAGAAACATACCACTTCAAAGAGCTTCAGAACTTTTGTAAGACAAAGCAAAATGCTACAATCATTCCAAAATATAGTGAACAACTATATACATCAACTCATTTCTAATACATGCACTTCCGTATATATAGGACCAGCTTATTTATCTTTTTTCCTGAATGAAATCTCATTAAGTACCCAAGGAAGCTATATTCATAAAAAAACTAGATACTAATGGCTGTTTTACGAAATTGAGAGCAATTTCAAATCTGTTCAGTTTTTTTTTTATACACCCTGTATAGAACATTTGATTAAAGAGTTTTCCTTGTCAAATTTTCCTTGACAAGTTTACATTCTCGTGTGTAGGGTCAACGAGTTTTCCTTTAACAGTTTCCCTTGAGAGTTTTGTTGCACAGAATGTTGTCAAATATTTATCTTCATATGTAGAAGTATTTGTTGTACACTTGTCAAAGTTTGCCTTGGCGGCCGCACACACGTCCGAACAAATTTTCCTTGTCCAAAAGGTGGCATGGCTTCCCTGGCAAGGAAAAATTCTTAAGGAGCAGATAAAAATTTGACAAGAAAAGATTGCCCGTCTGTATGGGTCCTTAATTAAAGGTATTTTTTTATACACCCCGTATATTGATGGACTGAGCTAAATGTTCTGAAAAATTAGCATAAAATTTATCGAATTTTGTATAAAGGGAAAGGCAGTCTCATGCAATCAATAATATGTCCAAGATTGTAGCTCTAAAAACAGAAAACACATTGAAATCAGTATCTCATCAAACCGAAATTATAAACTCGTCATTATTGTTTCAGCGTAATATCCTCATGGTAATTAGAATATATATATATATATATTCATCAAACCGAAATTATAAACTCGTCATTATTGTTTCAGCGTAATATCCTCATGGTAATTAGAATATATATATATATATATATATATATATATATATATATATATATATATATATATATATATATATATATATATATATATATATATATATATATATATATATATTGTAAGTGAGGTCTTCACGCATCAGTGTTAAAAACTTAGTATACCAGGGTCCAGGATATTATTTGAAAATCATAACCGAGGAACAGAATAATCATGAACCTATTATCCAGTTGCCACGTGGGAAAAATTACCCGGCATGCAATTTGTGTTTTTATGCAATTTGCAACTATGACACCCTAGACTCGCCGATGCTTCAATTTTTTTCAAACTAGCACTGAGGCAACAGGGTAAGACAGGTAAGCTGCACACCTCAGGTTCCAACAAGCAGTGTAAAAGCTAGTTTCCACTCAGGAAAATTATTCGTGGATTGGAACGGACAAGAAAGTTTTTCTTTGTCTTGTACAAAGAAACATTTTCTTGTCCGTTCCAATCCACGGATAATTTTCCTGAGTGGAAACTATCCTTTAAGCTAATGTTGTTTCAGCGACGGATATAGTCGTTGCAATTACTGTACATCCCTGGAAAACAAAACAGTATGGTCTGGCTGCGAGTATCGATTTTTATTTATCGAGTGACGGCACTCTCTATTTTCACTTTAAACAAAAATGGCGTCTCCAACACAAGAACCTCGACAAAGGTTACCCCTATAGAATAAAAGGAGGAGACTACCTTTCACCATTAAATATTGCAAGTTTAAGTCAGAGATTGGTAGTTGTCAGGCTCTACATCTCTGGTTTGGTTTAACTCAGTATATGTTGACTCCTCCTCAGCATTCACCCTCAACGACTGATAATTATCTTCTGTGTTCAGTTTTGTAAGATCAAGCTCTTGATAAGTTGTATCAGCTTCAGTTGTCTTTGGTTCATGATTTGATTGAGGTTGTGTCCTTCTTCTAAATTTACGACGAGAACACGACACAATGTAGGAAAGGAAAATTCCAATGATAATTCCAGACACCAATGTTACGACAACAATATACCATTCTGTTCCACAGCTGGTGTCATTTGAACATGCTTTGTCTAAACGTTGAAAAGTACACTAGTATATGTATATATCAGAGCACGCTGCATGTTTGTATTGCAGCAGAAACAACATAACTAGGTATTTAAATAAGCTAATGTCACAGCAATTAGGGTGATAAATAATAATTATGATCGGCAGTTAATTATCCATAATAATTTTAGTGTTCTGTACTGTACTGTACTGTACTGTACTGTACTGTGTTGTTTTGTACTGTACTGTGTTGTTTTGTACTGTACTGTACTGTACCGTACTGCAACATAACATACTTCACTGCATTGTTTGTATAGAATATTGTACAATTCCTTCTCTAATAATATACATGAAAAATGAAAAAATTCTCAATTCTGATTGGCTAAGAGCACTGCAATTTTTTTGAAATATAGTGCCAAAAAATGAAACACAGTGCAAATTTCATTGACTATTTAGACATTCTGATTGGTTTAAAATTAGAAACAATAACAAAGATAGCAAGATACAGCTATTTCCAGCAGAAATAATTATTTATTTATATTATTATTTATTTCCATCACTCATGTAGTGTATTGCCCTGCACTGTCAGACATTGTACAGTTTTGTTTGTATGGTACTTTAATGTTTTGTGGACTGGACTGGACCGTAATATAATGCACTCAGACATCGTAGTTCCATGTTGACTTTACTTTTGTTTCATACAAATGGGTTTACATGCAATCATAAGTCTTAGTTTAGTCTTCTCATTTAAATGTATTCGAAGCTGGGTCCTATGAAAATCATTATACCTGGAGGTTTTACGAACGTCCTGGTAGTGGTGCTCCATTTTGTCGAGTAGTACGAGTTCTTTAGAAAACAAAATATTAATTAATCAAGTTTTCTATTGGAACAAAAACTTTTGTCAAAAATATTAACAAAAACGTTCTGTATTTACAGAATTTACCTGAGTTTCAAAAAACCTGAGAAACGCGATATAACTTGAATTCTGTTTCAGAGGTTGGTTGAAGTATTTTTGTTTTTCCGAATTATACTCCTTTCCATCACCGATCACGAACGCCAAAGGCAGGGCATCAGTTTTCAAATAAGCAGTGATGTATGGATCTTGTGTGTTGGCCTGGTAAGGTTTAAGATCGCTTGCATTGAGGCTTTCGACTGGTCTTGGATTGTCAGATGCAATTTGTACGATGACCATCACTTCTCTTAATGACGAACAAATACATGATGACAAGATCATATCAAAGAAATTAGAATAGTGCATGTGATTGGATTCGAAATTATCACCAGGGAACCATGGGTGACAAGCAGTGGTGTCAAGTAACGAAGTAAATGTACTTCGTTACTGTACTTGAGTACTATTTTTGGGAAGTGAGCATGTAACAAAGTAAACTTTTTCTGCAGTACTTTTACTTGGAACGAAGTCGTTTTAAGAAGTAACGTTTTACTTCGTTTTTTTTTTCATTTTGTGGCGAAGAATTTTGTTACTTTCTAACTTTTGTCTAATTTTACGTAATTTATTCCCAATTTATTTTACTTTTGGGATCAGTAATAGGACCTCTACATGCGTTTGGGATCTTACTTATAAGCATTATTCATTTAACGGAATTCGTATATCTTCAGCCGGGTCTGGAAAGCAGACCATGCCGCGTGAAATATTGTATATTTATAATGCGTGTGCTGTTTTGTGTTTTTTTTTTTTGTATCTCAATCCATGAATGGAGAAGTCCCCCTCCCCTAAACTCTACAGACAATAGTGCTTTTACTTTTACTTTGTACTTCAAGTATTTTTTGAGGATACTTTGTACTTTTTACTTAAGTACTTTTTGCCTCCAGTACTTTTTACTCTTACTCAAGTCGTTTTATTGTTAATTACTTCTGCTTTTACTTGAGTATAAGTAATTTAGGCACCACTGGTGACAACATGCAGGTGTGGTTAAGGCGCAGCCCCTTACCGCTATGCTATAAGCCTGCTATTGCAGGTTGATTTAAGGCCACTACAAGTTAATATTTAGTTTCTGGTCCGGCCTTACCTTCGTTTACGATGCGGGCGGGTGGTTAGGACTATAGGACATAATTACAATTGTGGCTTTGCCCTCATTTTTGTGGTCTTTCTTGTCCCTTTTCACGCTAATTGTATCAAAATGTTATGAAATTTTACATAAATTACATTTATATCATTTATAAATCGACATGTATGACAGATTACAAACGATTTTACATATCAAAATGATCTACCAATATTTCTAGTTTTATTTACCTCGTAATATCGATAAGGCAGTGGTTTTTACAATTCAATACTACATTTTGCTCGGTCTTTTTAGTGTAAATTGAATATTTATCGTTCTATAAGTTAAATCCTTCGCGAAAATTTTCAAGAACCAGAAATTAATTGTAAACAACAAAATAGTCCTGAAATAATACTTTACGGAGAAAGGACGCGGGCGGCGGACCAGAAACTAAAGATTAACTTGTAGTGGCCTAATATAGGGTTTACTGAGGTGAGGGTTGCAGAGTAACTTCCCTGTGCTTAAAAAGTTATTAAGTACGTATAGTTTGGTTCATTATCTACTTTTCCCTCAGATCCCCCGGTTTTTCTCCCTCTCAGAAAATGAACCTTTAGGATTTAGTTAGCCTGCGTTTATTAACGTTTATTAACGTTTATTAACTGAACCTGAATTTATTAACTTGATATTTAATGAATTCGGGTTGAGGCTGCACGCAGGCTAGGTTTTAGTGATCGCGAATAGCGAGCTTAAAGGGGCACTATATTATTATAATTATCAGGTGAACTTACTTGATATACGCCGGTGGTTTCGATATGGTTACGGTTAGACTTGAATAAGATATCGGGCCGTAAGTAAAACGCTCTTAAAAGTATGAAATAAAGTAAAATACGTGAAATGCTCCACCTTTGAATTTACTATATGAGTAAATTGTTAAACACGTCCGAATTTAATTATCATTATGATAAATTCGCGGCACCTAACCCCTAACACTAACTTTTAAACTTTTTTTGAAAATCTAATTTTTTTTAAACTTTTCTTTTACTTTTGTTAACTTTTTTAAACTTTTTTTGAAAACATATCAGAGAGAGTCAAATTCAAGGACTTTTTGAGAACGAGGGCATTCGAGACCATGTGTATCAACAAATTCAAGCACTTAACACCGAAAAGAAAGCGTTAGAAATCAGTACAATGTCACGTTGAATTGTTCAAAACGCAACTTTAGTGAATTCCAAACAGCTTTGTCAAATATGATCACGCAAAATCAATTCAACAAAATGTCCGTTTTTGAATGCCAAATAATTTCAGAACTAAAATATCCGTAAACTAAAGAAAGGCGAATTCCAGGACTTTCAAGCACTTATTTACAAATTCCAGAACATTCAAGGACTTTCAAATTTTGTACGAAACCCGTGTCTATACCTTTACCTGCTTGTTTAGTTGTGAAGGTTTCATTGACGTAAGTGCCTCTCTGGACAGAACCATCCGCTTTGGTCAGTATTCCAAAAGTATTCTCAGTGTTGGGTTTAAGTGGAAGAATATTGAATTCAGTTCCATACATTGCTCGAGATATCTCCTTCACAAATTTGTTGTTGAGATAAATTAAATAATGTGTTACATAGCTGGAGTCCTGAGGTGCTGTAGGTAATTCCCAGGTCACACGTGCAGAGTAATCCGATGGTGAAACATTGACATTCTTTACAGGAGCTGGCGTTTGAACTAAAATTAAAAACAATGCAATTATTAGCAAACAATTGATTTAACCATGGTTTTACTATTAAAGTCCATGACACTACAGAACCATGAAAACCGACAGCTTTATTCACGGCCGTAGCGAAGGGGGGTATTTTAGAATTAACATATTCGGAAAATCAGGTTGGTCATTCGGAAAGTATAAGAAAATTTTAGTTGTTTAAACAGAGAAAATATTATGAAATTGTATTGTCAGCATCATAAACTGATTTACAAAATCACGGCATTTACATGCATAACATTTAACAAATCGTAGATCGGTAAATGTTTTTCGGTTTATTACTTCCCAGGGCCGTAGCAACGGGGGGGGGGGGGGGGG
>CACRXK020005808.1:0-26914 GCA_902702795.2 Paramuricea clavata
CACATCAAGAAGTGAATAATCGGTGCATGATTCACCCTCATCAATACTTGCAGTATCACGCACTTTACGTGAACCATTTAAACTAACTGGCATCACTTTAAAGGATGAAGTACAGTTCAGAGATTTGTTGTTGCGACTTCGCAAAGGTGACTCAACAGTACGTTGATGACTGGAAGTTACTTCTGACACATCAACCATCAAATGTCACTAATTTATGTGATTTTGAAGATTCCACTAGACTCTTTTGTAGTAATGAACAAGTTGGTAATTACAACCATGAGCAGCTGACAAAACTTGAGCATCCAATTGCTCATATTAATGCTCGCCATTCATCAGCATTGGCCAAAAAGATATCCTCAGATAGCTCAGATGATATGTTTGGGTTAGAACCTGTTGTGTTTCTAGCAAAAGTTGCTAGGGTCATGTTAACCATGAATTTGTGGTCAAGTGTTGGCCTCTGCAATGGGGCTACTGGAACAGTTGTTGATATTATCTATCAGAACAACCATCAACCACCTGACTTACCTATTGCGGTAATAGTAGAATTTGAAAACTATAGAGGACCTGTTTTTAATGAAAACCAACCATTGTGTATCCCAATATATCCAATCACTGTTACATCACAGACAGAAATAGGTTTCCATGAGAGACACACTTCCAAAAGCATGGATAGATATTGGCAAATCTGAAAGAACTGCTGGAGTTTCCTATGTTGCTATTAGCAGAGTAAAATCACTTGCATCTTGTGTCATTGAACCAATGACGTATGAACGATTAACAAGCTTGAAATCATCAGCCAACTTACAATATAGGCTTGAAGAAGAAAACAGGCTAGATCAGTTAGCACAGGCCACTAGCAGTGCATTTAGAACAACAAACTATTGAGTTTGAATAAGAGAGGGATTTCGTATATGGATCCCAGTTATAGTTTGGTATGTACTTTGACTATATACCCTTTTAAATAATTTAATTTATTATATAATAACTAATTTACTCCTTGTTATCACTGATGTATGAAAATATTATGATTTGCAAGACAGAAGAAGGGTAAGTTTTTGTTTGTTTGTTTAACCCCTCCCCCTGCCCTACTTTTATTTTCACTCAGTTATGTGCCAGTATGTTTCCACATTAATATCTCATGCTACCAATTATTTTTTTCTATAGTTTTTCAAATCGGACGGATGTGAATGGTGCCATTTTAACTGCTGGATGAAACCAAATCGTTGTTACAGCCAAAATATAATATGGATATATTACTGTTCATCTCATGAAAATGGAAATACACTGAAAATACATTTCTGTTAAAACAAGAATGCTGATTTGCAAGATTGGATATATTACAATGCATCTAATGCAATGGAATATGGAATCTGCCATGTATTATTAAATAACTGTACTTGTTTCCAATCTACCATATGGATGTCAGGAACATTGTATCTCTACTGTGTCAATATATTATACATACCTTTATATGTATAGTAACCTAACAAGTTATTGGACAATATCATGGCCAACAATGGACACTACCTGTACGTGCTAAATAAATACGAAACATCTGCATATTGGACAAAAAACAATTAATGGCACTGTCTTGTTTACCAATTGGAAAATACAGTAGACTATTATTACTTGGAAAGAATGTGAAAACTTGCAACAAACTAATCATATCACGTTAAAAGACAGTATGTTTGTTCTTTCCAATTGTGTTCTTCTAGACGTTTTGACAAGTGAAGACGGTTGAAAACATTGGTACCAACAATCACATGTGTAAATAAGAAAATCCGAAGTACAGTTTACAGTATATAATAATTATTGCATTATCAAACAAAATAAATTCATACATACAGTGTATTTATAGTATAAGGCAATTTAAATAAATAAAGTTTTTTGGTATAATCAATCCCCAAGACTTTGGGTCGTAAGGCAGCACTTCCCTTGCGATAGTAACTCCTAGTTTAATATATAATTGTCATGCATGGGTGACTCCCTACTTGCGACTTGACTTACGTCTGTGTTCTAAAAGCTCACTCACTCTCGCCCTTAAGTAACATTCAAGGGAGGAACATAGATAGATAGATAGATAGATAGATAGATAGATAGATAGATAGATAGATAGATAGATAGATAGATAGATAGATAGATAGATAGATAGATAGATAGATAGATAGATAGATAGATAGATAGATAGATAGATAGATAGATAGATAGATAAATAGATAGATAGATAGATAGTTAGATAGATAGATAGATAGATAGATAGATAGATAGATAGATAGATAGATAGATAGATAGATAGATAGATAGATAGATAGATAGATAGATAGATAGATAGATAGATAGATAGATAGATAGATAGATAGTTTAATTAGTCACTTTTTGCATACCCTTTTACCGCATCCCCTCCCCACCCTAACCCCCTCCCAAGATGTCTCGTGTCTTTGGCACTCGATACTTGTGTCTTTGTATTACCATGGATAATAAAATAAATGGATAGGAAACTAGCTGACGTGACCTAATGTTTTCAATGGGCTGATGGCGTGATTGGATGTTGAAACCTAGTTGCAAACGAAATTCTCAAAAACGGCATGTTTTATAGCATTAGCTGTTATACAGCTAAACATTTTAGTCAAAGAGCAAATTAATATAACTACGCCGTTCTCCGATGAAATATTTAGTATTCCCATGCAGTCAACTTTAGCAAATATTTCAAGCACTAAACAGTGAAAAAGGCATCCCAAATTTCGTTAAAATTGGGGACGCCAATTTCGTAGCTACAAATGTAAAACAATACAAAACAAAGACGAAAAACATTTACCTTGAGTACTTTGTCGTGGCTTAGGCAGTTTTTAAAACAATTAGACCAGTATATGCTTCAATAGTTCAATATTACTCTTTTAAAGCGGAAAGTATAGCGAAACAACAAAAATGCCGAGAACTTTGCAATACGCGTGACGTCACAGATTGCAACTAGGTTGTTTTTGCTTACGTCAGCTAGAGTCCTATCCCCTTATTTTATTATCCATGGTATTACTTCCGGGGATCCACATCAACTTTCTTTCGTTAGGCAAAACGAACCCACACCGCCCTAATGTTTAGACCTAACTTAGCCCCTGTATAGATTAATTATACAGTAACCACTTCAAAATAACCACTTTGGTGTATTCCACTTCGTTAGGGAAAAGGACTAAGATGCCATAGTTATCAGATCGGCTACTTTTTGTGGGGTAAGTATTTCTTGTTCCTGCAGGGATGTGCATATAGCGGTATGTATTCGGTAAAAATTTATTATAGAATAGTATTGGAACTTTTATTAGAACCACAAACTGAAAATATTTTCACTTGTTTTTTTGCATTAGGATCTGAGAAATTGTTTAAAACGATATTTAGAGAAAATGTTTTCCAGGACTGTAAATTGTTCTCTGTTGCATATAATATTGTGTGGCGACCGCTGTTCCGTAGAAATGTGAAAAATGCAACTATAGGTCGTCTGGTAGGAATCGAACCTGCTGCCGTGCGACTTTGGTTCAGCGCTCTAATCAACTGAGTCCAGTTGACAAGCATTATCCACCGTTCTTGTATATGTATATATAATGGGTGATGCCAGTTTAAGGTATGGGTAACTATTGAAAATTTGGGTATCTTTCTCGATAGAACTAACAGTTGAAGGGTTTTGGAGATGGAAATTTCAAACGGAAATTCTATCGAGCGTGATGCCTGAAGTCTTCATATTTGCCCAGATTATACGGCAAATCCCTACGTTGAGTGAAATATATAGAGGATATTACACGGCGGCGCGAAGATATGATTTTTATCTTCGAGTGGTGAAAACAATATTTTGCGACCGAGCGCAGCGAGTGAGTAAAATATTGTTTTTGACACGAGAAGATAAAAGTCATATCTTCAAGCCACCGTGTAATGTTCTGTTTATTATATAGTCCCAAGCAAAAAATTGTATAAATACTAAAAGTCACGTGATCGATATCGTCGCTAGTGAAGACATGGAAAATATGTCACTGTGTATTTCTCAGTATCTCACTCTACTATATAATAAATGGTCACCTTGAAGTTGACAACCCTCCCCTTCTTACCCCATTTTTAAAGTTTAGCAAGTTTCTTCCGCATTTTTCGTCCTAGGCTACATATTGCTGTTGTCGCTGTTATCTGTGACCTTTTTTGTTCTTTACTTATTGACACTTGATCCCGTTCAAAATTTGGTTATGAACTACGTGAAAGGAGGAGGGTAAGTGATATTCAGTATTATGTACGTAAGGTAAGTGATACGTTGATATGTACGATGAGCTTTTTTCTGTAATTTTTTGTTCAAATCGCAACGAAGAGCTGTTAAAGTACACCTCCTTCCAATTTTTAAAAATTGGATTTGGTTACTAATGTGTGACGGAAAATTCAGACAACAAAAAGGAGCGAGACGGTGTTATACAGTTGATTTCATGTAACTTTTCCGTGAATGTTGCGAACTTCGTTCCGCACTTCATTGTGAAGTTCAAAAGTTCATACTGAAATTCACAAGCCCGTATGTAAACAAAGCCTCTGATTGGTCCCTTAACAAAAATAAGCCAATTATTGCGGAATACGGAGTCTTTCAAAACAGTTTATTTTTCCTAGATTTTTTTTAATGAGACTCCGCGTTTTCCACTTTCTGCCCCCATACACTTGCATTGTCTTTCTCAATTCGAAACTTTGCACTATCCTTGCATCCCTATATATTCATTCTCGTTTTTCTTCTCGTTTTTCATTTTCGTTTGTTGGTACAGTATATTTTCAGTCCAGCTATGTTAGGAAGTCATTTTCTTCCTGAAATGGCGGCTCCCATCGCTAATAATTCTGTTCAATATTTTAGTGTTTACTTGATTGTGGCTATTTTTTCTTGGTTGTCCTTGCGCATAATTACGCTGATATTCCGAGATAACAGTTACTCTAAAGACGTTATATCTATAAATAACAGGTGTGTCTAATTTCATTAAATAAAAATGGGTAGATATTTCAAATATTTAATACTGTATGTTTGGTTTGTGTACGTACACATGATTCGCTTTTAAACGATGTGTTGTAATGTGAATTTGAAACAATTATCAGTTCTCTCTAGAGTGTCACACTAAATTGAATTGAATAGACCTTTCCCCTTATAACAAAAATTTTGATCTAGGCAAGTCTAGACAAATGTTTCATCACAGCTTGAAAGAGCATCACAAAATTAGTAATATTCCAAAGTTTCGTTGCGAAATGTTGTAAAATGAGGAAAATAGAGCCTTTCAAAGTTTGCAATTTTCAGTCATTTTGCATTACAAACGGGAAATTGCAGCCCCAACACCCGAATCGGATGTCAATTTCCCGTTTGTAATACAAAATGACTGAAAAACGGCAAACTTCGCAAGGCTATATTATGGAATATTACTAATTTTGTGATGCTCTTTCAAGCTGTGATGAAATTTTTGTCTACATCGAAATTTTAGTTATAAGGGGAAAGGTCCATTGAATTGAATTGAATGTTACTTCAGGTGGAATTCTAAAGTAACTTTATAGTTAAACCTAAGAGTCAAAACTCTTTCCCTTAGAGGTCCAGTAAGGATCATACCATATTGGTCCTGTGCCACTGTCAGTTTCGGAGTGATGCTAAGCTAAACGTTGTATTGGATGGCTTTATCACTTGAACACTTCTGATCTGTTTTCCCTAACGATCATGCCAAACTGGTTGAGTGCTACTTCAGAAAGATCCAAAACTTTTATATTTGATAGTTGTATCAGTTTATTAAACTGTTCTCCCTAGAGGTCCAGCAAAGTCATACTGGTCTGGTTCTAAACTAACGTTATACTGTTGGTTGGAACTATTGGTTCATTGTTGTTACCGGAGGAAACTTAAACTAAACTACCTTATACCTAATAACTTCACCAGTTCTAAACTGTTTTTCCTAGACGTCCAGTAAGGACCATCCTACATTGATCCTGTGTTATTACAGGAGGAAACTGATGTATAATCAGCATATTGTGGAAATCGAATCTCACTTGCAAAAAGTGAAACGATACGAACAATCTCTTAGTAAAGTTTGATTTGTTCCTCCAGAAATGTATACATGGTGTTGTCGTATTTTTGGTTTTTCATTGGACTTCCCATGGGTTTCTTCTCCGCCATATTACGGATTCTGAAGGCAATGGCCGTTGGCGCTCTGATGTTGCCAAGAGTCGATCATAGTGTCATGCCTGATGGTTTTCAACGGCTTGATCGAGGTACTCAACTTTAATTAATATAGTTGTGACGAATTTTCTAAATCCAATTGACAGAAGTGAAATAGAATATCGGAATACTCCATTGAGTATCGGTTATAGGAATATCGGTAAATGAATAAATATGTAAATATAAATTATATTATAAATTAAAGTAAATATAAATTAAATATAAATTAATAAATATGTAAAGATAATAGTATACAATTTAATTTTTTACCTTTATATAGACATTTTAATTAAGCTATTTTATCGTAACCTAAATTGATGTACTTTATTACCCTGTTATTCAATTATTTGCCAGAGGGTTTTGATGATAGTAATAATAATAATAAAATAAATTTCCATATCCGTGTATAACTATAGTTTTGAAAATCCAAATGTTCTCCATGCCAAAATAATAATAATAAAATAAATTTCCATATCGGTGTATAACTATAGTTTTGAAAATCCAAATGTTCTCCATGCCATCCAATCAATCATTGTTTTGACCTACAATAGTTTATACCATTTTTGCCAAGGACCTATTGGGTTGTGGCGTCATCCGTCATGCATTAACACTTACCATATACATTGATAACATCTTTGAATATGACTTTATGTTGAATTTATATCGATACATTCTGGTCACATAGTTGTGTTACAATAAATTGAAATCCAAAATATTTTTAAATTTAAAATATATTTTATAAAGTTATAATACAAATACCAATAATATTGGCAACAAAAATACCGATATTTTGAATTCATGACCGATATGGATAATTCAAAACAATGAAAAGACAATGGCACAGAAAAGATACTAGACTAGAAGTGTGACCACTGGAACGCTAACTGCATGCAGGTAAACATGCCCATACTTGCCCGAAGCCAAGATGGCGCCTCTCGCAAGCTCAGCGAGCAATAAATTAACTCTCAAAAGGACTGGGGAGAGTTTCTAGGAGCGGGAAATTCAGTCAAAAGTTTGTTTTTGAGCGAAAATCAGCAAGAAAAAGCATTTTTTTATCGAAAGTCTTCAACTTTAAAGATTCAAACCTGGTTTCCTGGATAGTTCTAAGTATTTTACATCCACTAACAGCAAAAACGTCCTGGGTAACAGCTTGATATTCAAAATATTACACAAGTGAGTGTGACTCAGACGATATTTCGTGCGAAATTTTACGTGCTGACGTGCCAAATACGCCATCATATGACGCCATCCTGGAGTGCACACGGAAGTTTTTCATGGGTACAAACATAGGTACAAAGTGCCGTGTGCATTCCCGGATGGCGTCATAGCACGTAAAAATTTCGGACGTTTTTCCCAAGCCAAAACACATAGGAGTGACACTTCTGGTCTAGCATCTATTCTGTGACAATGGAACAATCCGATCACTGATTCATTGGATAGCAGTGTTATTATACTTAGCTTCTGTTTATGTGCCAGAGTCGAGACCATGTCAAAGAGATATGTGTAACACATGCAGTTTCGATATACAGCTAAATTCAGTTAAGTTTTTTTTTCAAACTTAAAACTGCAAAACCTGGACTTCTAAGCATATAAGCATCGCCATTGAATTTTTCGCGCGTAGAGTTGTGATGTTAACGTTAAGTTGAGACTGATTTAAGGATCCTGAAGGGGTAAAAGGAAACTGGGATTTGCGTAGTTTTGGATTGGGAAAATGAGATTTGGGTTGCTGGGAATGAAAGACACAAAAATGGGAAAACCCAAATACCATTATAAAGACAGTCGTATATAGTTTGACATTTCAGAGTGAAATAACTTTACGAACAGCTACAGAGCAATTTTTGTAGAGAGTTTGTCTAAAAAAAGTCCAGGAAAACTTAATTTAATCGACTTATGGCTCAATGCATGAGGTCATTTTTCTGCTATTGAAGTCATTCAGTCACATACTTTTTTTCTCGGCAAAACTAGTTCTAAAGAGTAAAGTGAGTAAAGAGGGCAATTGAACGCAGAATTGTGTTTAAAAGTCGTTACATAGATGAGCCGCCTGCTCTGAGTTTTCTTTCAATTTCACAGTGGGAGTGGGATTTGATCTGAAAAAGAGCTGGGAATGGACCATTTGCATTATTATAGACTAAATTTTGATCTAGACAAAAATTTCATCACAGCTTGAAAGAGCATCACAAAATTAGTAATATTCCAAAGTTTCGTTGCGAAATGTTGTAAAATGCGGATGATATAGCTTTGCGAAATTTGCAATTTTCAGTCATTTTGTATTACAAACGGGAAATTGATGCCCCAACACCCGATTGGGCTGTCAATTTCCCGTGCGTAATAGAAAAAGACTGAAAAACGGCAAACTTCGCATGACTATAATATCCGCATTTTACAACATTTTGCAGCGAAACTTTGGAATATTACTGATTTTGTGATGCCCTGTCAAGCTGTGATGAAATTTTTGTCTAGATCAAAATTTAGTCTATAATGCAAATGGTCCATTGGGATTTAGAGAAAATTTGGGCTGGGAAAATGGAATCTAGACCACCCACCCCCTTCAGGACCCTCTGGTTTTCTGATAGCACCAAAACTACAAGGCAGATCCAGAATATTTTACATCCAACTGCTCCTTCCCCCGGAAAGCATCAGCCTCCGTATGCCTATACTAACACACCAATTATGAGAGTATATATATGGTTTGTACTATATCTATATAAGTAACTTTTTTTAAAGGTTTCAATGCGTACATCTGTTATCTTCACGTGGAAACAGCTTATAGAAACCCAGTCCTTCGAGTTTTCTGTCAAATACTGGTCGATGAAACGCGTAAGTGTTGATTCATTGAGAGTACGAATTTCTAAATTGCAGAATTTTATAAATTTATTACCAAAACCGCAGATGCCTCTTTTCGCCCCCCCCCCCCAAAAAAAGTGTCTTGTTTCCGTGTCAAAACATTCATGAATGCGACCACATTCCTGCACCTATTACTGCTAAAATCAACCTTTTATATTAGCTAGTCCCAGAATTTTTTGGCAGTCTATAAAAAACTGACAATACAAGACGGCACTGTTCGGCATGTTTCGATTCACATTAATAGACAGCACTTCCCAATATTACCCAATGTATGGCATGCACTTGCTATGGTAACCCTCCTATCAGTCAGCCTAAAATCGCGACGTGCATGATCATTGATACAAAAAATGAAGCCAATGGTGAATCGTAACGTGTGCGCCTCAGCAAATCTTTATATTATTATTATAAGAATAAATGATAGAAATCATCTTTTTAAAGTTCAATTCGTTGACAGTGATCACTTTTGTTACAGAAAACAATCCACGAAACGTGCAAACATTAGGTACGTATTTACCTTAAATGTTTTTTATTAAAGTGAAAAATATACCAGCCCCCCCCCCCCCTTTCTGTTAAAATTGTCCTCCCTTCATAGCATATATGGTTATTACATCATAGGAATCAACAGGGTACGAAAATGGACATTTTCAGCTCAGGCCCGGGCCAGGTGGTTTCTCGCCCTTACCTTGGCCCGCAACCCACAACTCGCATCAGATCGTAAACCTGATGTTCAGGCACCTCAACCCGCTCAGGCTGGTCATGCCAGACATAGCGATGTCGTGATTGAAATTGATCAATTTTGCGCTGATAATACTGCATTAATACAAGATAAGTGAACTATATATAATTAGTTTTCAAAGTTAAAGAGGAGACTGGGTTATAGTCGCTAAATACCTACCTAATATGAACACTGTAGCAATTAATACACCAGGCGGAAATCTTAGTTTAAAGATAAAGAGCAGAGCCCAGCAAATAACTTTAAATCCAAACATAATAAAAGTAATAAAAAAATATTAGCTAACGTTTCGTCGTTTACAATACAACATCTTCAGAGCAATCTCGAATTTACAGGGTATGGTATATATATTTACAAAATAATGGTTTAATATTACAAACCGGTTATACATAGTTTGAAAGAACAAATGAATAGAAAGAAAGGAAAACAACTTATCAGTGACTAGTTAATAAGTGAAGATTAGCCTAATGTTAAGTGCATGGTTAGTATATATAGTTAAGGTTAATATTACATAACTAAAATAACTCAGAAAGAAAGAAAGAAAGAAAGAAAGATTTATTATGCACATGATATTAGTATTTACAAATTATCTGTTGAGATTATAGAACTTAAGAATTATTACATAATGATGTTATTATAAATTTAGATTGGATGTGCGCAGGGCTAGATCTAATATTAGCATTAAGGACAGGGTTAAGTAACGATGGATGTGCGCAGGGCTAGATCTAATATTAGCATTAAGGACAGGGTTAAGTTGAGAAATTAATAGGCTTTCACGGATATAAGAAGATCCCATGTTATTATGTTTGGCTTTAAAGTTATTTGCTGGGCTCTGCTCTTTATCTTTAAACTAATATGAAGACGTTTTGTAATTGGCTTTCTATCACAAAAGTGACCAGTGTTTATGATTCGTTCTTTAGAAATATAATTTCTATAGTTCTCATAATCAACCGATCACAAAGCCAGTTCATATATAGGTAGGGACCGACGATGTTACTGTAATATATCTTTAATATATAATTGATTGATTTTACTAATGATGATTTGATGTTAAAGCTGCATGTTTGTATTAAATCTTGACATTTATTTTAGGCTGCTTTTTTAAACTTTTCAAAATGATTTTTTCGCCAATGATTAAAAAATGCTTGTCATGATCACATTCGTAATAATATCGATGAAGTAAATATCAATTCTATGAATAGCACTTTTTTGAACGTAGAGCTTTCCATGGGCGGATGTCTTTACAAAGCGGTGCCTAGCACCTCTCTAGATAAGTCCAGCACCACCCTAAAAAATTTACTTGACCATACATTTTCTGCTTTTCGAATAGCGATTAGGGGAACTCCTATACTGGTAACATGTTAGCGCGTGTCGTTTCTTGAAACGATGTAATTCATTTGTGAGCTCGCGACAAACTATAATGAGAATGATTTAGTTAAATATCATGGTTAAATACGTAAACATGTCGAGGTTGTTATAGAGCCATATTTTCGTATATACTGTACTTTAACATTGAACAAGTAAATTTACTGTAGTGTGCTACAGTAACTGTCTATAGTTCGCATACGTGCAGATAAAAAGCCAACATCAACTTTATAAACAAAAGATATTATAATATAGCATTTGTAAATTCTGATCGCTGATTGGCTAACAGCCGTGTTGGCATAACTCAATGTCAACACGGAAAATTTCTTTCTTTATGTTTCTTTGTGCTACTGATTATTAAAAAAAAATATAAAAAGTTTTTCCATATTGATATCCAGTCATTTTTCCGTATTGATATCCGCCCTCCCGGCGTCGTGTTTCCACACAATTGCCAAGCAGGAAATTCGGAAAGTGTATATGTAAAATGGCGCACGAGCGTCGCTCGCAGGCACCTTTCGAATTTGCGCAGGTATGTACATTTTAAAATATTTAACTCCCAACATATTCTACAAAATTTAGCTCCCGAAACGTTAAAAATGATTCATTTTTGCAGGCACATTTTGAAGCTATGCATTTTGCTTGCAGACACTAAAAATATAAATAAGCCTTGACCAATGATATATTATTTCTTGTGTTCCCTTCTTGCCGTCAAGTTGAATTATCAGATTATAGTATTGAATCAATTACATTGTACAATTACATTGTATAAATGATAATAAAATACAATGACTTAGGCAATACTTACCAAATAGAGAGCTACACAAAATGAAAAACTACTAAACATTACATGTTCTAATAAATCATTCTAAAAAACAATATACCTAGCTGTTTTAGTCCATATATACGACTTACACCAAAAGAGTTTGTAATATTTGTACGCAATTGATGTTGGACAGATAAACTGAACTATCTTAGGGTGATACGTTTAAATTTGTATCAAGCCTCCTTAATCCGTCAACTAAATAAATCTCACCCCCCTTTTCAGAAGAGGAAATCTAAACTGTCCTTTTTAGTTCCGGCCACGTTTTGCCCACTGTGTAAAGCAGAATAAAGAAAGTATTAATATCACTTTCTAATATATTTGCGAGTCAATCGCGCAGAAGCTTAATTGTTCTTTGAGTAATGATTGAACGTTCATTTGAATACTTTCATATATGCATATGCGCAGTCAAAACTCCGAATTGGAGAGCAAGTGGCCGTGGCAACAGAGTGTGAGAGAAAGTATAGCCTCTGGGTACGAGGTTGATGCTGTATATGCCGACCAATCTCGTACCAATTGGATACGAGATTGTTTGGTATTGTATTTGTATGAGATTGGCTGGTAAGCGGAACATGAAACGTGCATGGTAACGCCATTAGTAATACGGAGGATAGCTTGTGTGGCAGACGCTCAATATTGCGTGATTAGTATATTAGACTGCGAGGAAGTCCCTCCTTGAAAGGAAAGGAGGGACTGCAGACAACAACACATCAAGAAAGGTAAGATGGAAAAGACGGAGTCCTGGAGTCTTAAAATATGGAAAACACGGAGCCTGACGTGAAAGAAAAATATGGAAAACACGGAGTCATATGGAAAACACGGAGTCCGCCGTAAATATGGAAAACACGGAGTCTGACGTCAGAGAAAATATGGAAAACACGGAGTCTGACGTCAGAGAAAAATATGGAAAACACGGAGTCTGACGTCAGAGAAAAATATGGAAAACACGGAGTCTGACGTCAGAAAAAAATATGGAAAATACGGAGTCTGACGTCAGAGAAAAATATGGAAAACACGGAGTCTGACGTCAGAGAAAAATATGGAAAATACGGAGTCCGCGTTTTCCTAGTCCAGTCCGTCTTTTACAACATGCCTTTTGGTATATCGTGACTGTATCAGATTTGTTAGAACAACCTTGAAACAAGTCTGATAATTCCATCAAGCTTGTTACAAGTTGTTAACAGCTTGTTCCAACAACTGGGAAAAGTAGTGCCAACACAACGTGTCGACAGGCTGACAGCTAACAGCTTGTGAACAAACTTTGTAACAACTTGTTTGCAGACTTGTATAAACAACTTGTGCGTTTTTATGAATAAGTTATATATACTCGAAAATCGGGGTAATCAGAACAGTTCAGAACAGTCATATGTGACTGTCTTCTGTTCCATTCCATTAGTGTTCCGAAAATCCGGAATACTTCGACAATGAAACAGCTTGTTGGTTATTCGCCTCGCCCGTTTTTAGGTGTCCCGCGGTGGGCTGACCGTCTGCCACGCAGGCTATTACGTGGAAGGCGGCTTATTTGAGCGATTTAGTTGCATGTGCTTGTATTTCAGAGGATTTAGTGGCATAGTACGAGATTGTTTTAGTGATGGAAAGTTTTTATACTAATTATTAAATACTTTTACACAATGCCACTGTCTAAAAATTACGGTTGCCATAGAGTTTTTACAGTGAATTAAACACAAACTATCAGAAGCAATTGACACTCGACACTCACAATTGACACACGCAAGTTGTTTACATTGTCATTCTCTATGTTTCGACTATTAATGCCACCACGTTTTGTAGTGAGTTTTATAGATATAGGTAGTTGGTTTTTAAAAAACGTGGCATTCTGAAGATGACTGTAAATAATTGTCAGATGAGTGACAATCACGTGTAAGCACGGTTAATAATTAACCGTGGTGTAAGGGGTGTTTCGAAAACGAAGACCTACGAAAACGAAGACCGAAGACCTAAGATGGGTCTTCGGTCTTCGTAATTACGAAAACGAAGACCCATCTTTACGAAGACCCTAAAATATTCATTTACATTGTTTTCGCGAAAATAAGCATAAAAGTGTCTGACTCGTCCCCAGTCGCTTACCTAACGCGCGTTGAATTACCCAACGCGCGCTGATTGATGGGAACAAAACGCCTTGGGGCATTCTCATGGTCCTTTGCGTTAGAAACAGTGTTAGGGACTGTGGAAGAGTCGGCAAAAGTGTCGCGAAATGGAAGATTAAATTTCAATATGTTTTCAGGGGGTTGCTGCCTCTCGTTAGGGCACTTCCTAAGAACATAGGCGCATAGCGTACCAAAAAAGTCAGAAAAATCGTGAAATGTTACCAAAAGTAATTAAAATCTAGTCACACTGTTGGTATTACTGATTCAAACTGATTTGCCCATGCAGACATTGACAATAGTACAGCAAATGCATATATATATATATGGAATATTGCTAAATTATTTAGCTATTTCTTACCAGTCTGATGTTTGTCACATGAGTGGTTTACGTTTCTAGTGATTTCCACAATTTATCGGAAATTTTTCGCGACATTTTTACGCTTATTTTCACGAAAATTACCTCTGGAAAATTACGTAGCTATAAATGAATATTTTATGGTCTTCGTTTTCGTAATACGAAAACGAAGATGGGTCTTCGTTTTCGTAATTACGAAGGCCGAAGACCCATCTTAGGTCTTCGGTCCTCATTTTCGTAGGTCTTTGTTTTCGAAACACCCAGAGCGAAACACCCGTGACACAGAAGAGATATATATGTATATATATATGTATATATATATGTATATATATATGTATATATATATACATATATATACACGTGCCCGTGGTGTAAGCGGTGTTTATGAATATTTTAATAACGGATTCAAATCTGTCACACGTGGTTGATTCTAACTGACAATCGATTGCTCACTTGATCACTGTTATTGTGAGTACTTTTATTCGCGTTTTAAGCGACGAAATTGGTATTACAGCGCATTTTTCTTGAACGTTTACAAAATACAGTAAGTAAACCATTTATTTTATAGTTTCTTATGTTTTAAAGCGTCGCTTGTAGTGCATTTTTGCTCCTTGAATTAATATGATTGCAGACCGAATCGGGAATGCACGTTGGCGCCCCCCGCTACTTGTACATTTCAACTTATTACTTTTGTGCTGAGACTATACTCTGAATTTAAATGTGCTTTGAATATTGGCTAGTATTGCACTGTTGCAATGTTTCTAACTGTTTGAAAAATGGCGTTTATTTGTACCGTAGAATGCGTACTTTATTTTGTCATATAATTTCCGATGGGGGGCCCGCTTACTGGCCTTACTGAACCGCTACTTTGTTAGACAATATTCTTCGTGCTTTCCTCTATTTTTCCTTTATAGTTTATGCCATTTCGACTTTGACTGTTTTACGCTATTAAACTACTTTCGTTGGTTGAAAGTTGAATCTTTCAACATTGTACATAAACCTGCATCTAAATCGAGTAAAGACAATACATTGAATATTACACCCGTTTTCAAAATTACGCGACCTCCCAGAAAAATACTCTTACTTCAAATGTCAGTTTTATGTCACAAAAACTGCTAAAAATAGCAAACGTAAACAAACTTTCAAAAGACATTTTAAACCGTATTTAATACCAAAACTGAACAAAAATGAGTTAGATAACTTAGATATACAAACTAAAGCACAATAAAAACCATCATAACAGAAATATGTGCCGTGAATAACTTTTAAAGTTTGAAAAATAACAATTTATCCCGGAATCTAGCTGTCAGTATAAAACACGCGCGCTAGACTATAACGGTGATGTTATGATTTTGTTTGTGCTTAAATTTTGCAATAGTTCTCACTAAAATATCTTGAAAATCATTGTAAGCCTGTTCATATAAAGCATACAAAGCATATACATCGACAAGGAACCGCAAAACTCAAAGTTTAAACTTCGTGACCGAATGACATAAAACTGACATGTCAACTCTAGCATTTTCGTCCTTGGTCGCGTAATTTTGAAAACGGGTGTAAATACAGCCAATTGCAGTTGAGCTTGCAGCTTGCATTTTAAACGCGTTTTGCATCGTTGAAAAGTATGCGTTTATTCCTTGGAAACACGCCGTTGCTAGGGGCGTAACGTGAACTTTTGGCGGGCATTGTAACGGCGTAAACATGTTTTTCTATTCTTGGCGTTGACGAATTAAATTAGATTTTGTCACAAAACCGACCAGGGAGTTCTAATTTGACTGCAGGCATTCTAAAAATACCTTACTGTTCCGTCGCAGGCTTAAGCAG
The DNA here is from genome assembly GCA_902702795.2 of Paramuricea clavata. Classification (NCBI taxonomy): domain Eukaryota; kingdom Metazoa; phylum Cnidaria; class Anthozoa; order Malacalcyonacea; family Plexauridae; genus Paramuricea; species Paramuricea clavata. Next base: position 16,237 of record CACRXK020005808.1, read on the forward strand.
CGTTTTTACAATATATTTAACTCGTTATACGTTTGTTTGCACGCCGTTCAGAAGTTCAACAATGCCCGCCAAAAGTTCACGTTACGCCCCTAGCAACGGCGTGTTTCTAAGGAATGAACGCATACTTTTCAACGATATAACAACGCGTTCAAAATGCAAGCTGCAAGCTCAACTGCAATTGGCTGTAATGCAAATCATTAAAAATTTGCACAGCATTACTGAAAGGCATGTGCTAAAACCTGGACGATGGACTGGACGATGGACGATTTTTATTTACAGTCAAAACACTAAAACCCGCACACTTCCGCTCTTTTACTTTGTTGTCTTATTGTATATTTCGTTGTGTATTAATAATAATACTTATATTGCAATACTTGTAATGCACATATCAACGGCCTGCCCTGGGGGTACACCCCCGGGACACCCCGGGACTTTGAAAAAACATGATTCTAATGCATTAATTCCCCCTCCCTCCCCCGGGAAATGTGTAAGTCAAACTGCCCTCCCCCTGGGGCTTAGAATAAAGTAGTTCATAATATAAATAGCATACAAACAATTAAAAATTCAGGGTGTTAGCTAGCCCATATACTGTCCGTTTGACGGACTCTTCCCAATTGAAGTAGTTAAGGGGCTTTCCCAACTGGGTCTACTGGAAGATTTTCATTTTTTCTGATGAGAAAGTGCATTGCATTTGATTTTATATTATTATATCAAAGAACGTTTTATTTACTTTTTCCATTAACTATTTTCTCAAAATGTATCGCGTTTCATTCATATTGGGTGTGTATTCACTGAAATGAAATGTACAAAACAAAGTGCCTGCATCGGTATGCATCCGTAGTCATTCACCGGAAATGAAATAGAGAAAACCAAGCCACTGTTGTTTGCATCTAAGAAGAAACACGTTGGAAAAAACACTATTTATTCCTACACAAGGACTTTGATCGGTCAAAAAAATTTTTCCCAATTTACGTTAAACGGACAAAACGGGGTTTTTTTCTTCTGGCTAACACCCTGAAATTATCATACAAACTGGGGTATCACAATGGCACTCATGTATTCTGTATTTATTTATTCAAATTTTAGCAAGACCACTACAAAATATCATAAATAATAAGTTGGCGATCGATATTTTTCTCCGTGAGCCTGCGATTTTGAGTTCGCACAAATTGTTCACTTCATTTATAAAATTCAAAATTGTCATGTCAAAGTCCCCTACTTCCCCTCCCCCCGTCGTCCTATTATTGCGAAGTTTGTAATTTCCCCGGGGTTCACGGGCAGAATACACGGCTAAAATACCAAATTCCCCCTCGTTTCCCCCCGGTTATCCCGGGGGTGTACCCCCCGGGCAGGCCGTTGATATGTGCATAACAGTAAATAATATTCCGATAAATATTTGCCAATTAATTAATTTGGCGAAATACCTGTAATCGGCCAGCCCTAGCCTGTGACGGTAGACCAGGCTCAAAACGTGTGTTTATAGACCGTGTTATACTGTAAAAGTGTTTTAGTTTAAGAATATATGTTATTCTAACTGCACAAACAGTTTTAACACCACCAAAAAGGTGCTATTTTAACACCCGTGCTCAGTGCTAATTTAACACCACCTAAAAGGTGCTATTTTAACACTCGTGCTGCGTGCTAATTTAACACCACCAAAAAGGTGTTATTTTAACACCCATGTTCTCACTCCACAAACAGTGCTAATTTAACACTGGGGAATACAAATTCTTAACACCACTTATGGTGTTATTTTAACACCAAGAATTTAGCACCAGAAACCGGTGTTATTTTAACACCACCTGTCCTTAAGTGGGTGTTATTTTAACACCTCTAAAGTGGTGTTAAACAATTTGAGTGTTAAATTAACACTTTGCAAAATATTTTTATTTATGTCGTGTTAAATTAGCACCAAAAAAGGGTGCTAAAATAACACCTTTGTTTAACACCACCAGTTGATGTTAATCTAACACCACCCGAGGTGTTATTTTAACACCCTGAAATTAACAGTGTGTCTTCTGGATTGTCTATGGTTCAAGTGATCCGACCATCGAGATTTGTAGGTCTCTGGAAGGGTTCGGAGCATACCAAGAAGGGTGCGATTAAAACGTTCCACTTGCCCATTCCCTTGTGAGTGGTAGGGGGTCGTTCTGGAGTGGGTAATACCGCAAAGTTGGTCGAGTTGATAAAAGAGCTTGTTTTCAAACTCTCCACCTTGGTCGTGGTGGATTGTTTGTGGATAGCCGAATCGAAGGATGAAATCATTGTATACTTTTTGTGCCCCTGTTTTTGCCGACTTGTTTCTTGTTGGGTACGCTTGAGCAAACCTTGTGAAATGGTCCATTATAACTAGGATGTATTCGTACCCTCCTTTACTTTTTTCCAGATGGAGGAAATCAATGGACACCAGTTGACATGAGGATGTTGTTTCAATTGGATGGAGAGGTTCACGCTGTGTGGTTGCAGGTCGATTTTGTTTGAGGCAGCAACAAACGTTTTGGACATAATGTTTAATATCTGAATGCATTCTAGGCCAGAAGACTGTAGCTCGGACAAGATCAAACACTCTTTCGTGACCGAGATGTCCCATGTTATCATGAAATTCCGTAAATACATGATAACGAAGTTTTCGTGGCCATACCACTTGCTCAATGTCACCAACGCGTCGGCACAGCAATCCATTTTTCACCAAAAGTCTACTCCACTCATGCAGAAGTTGTTGCACAGCAATCGGTTCTCTTTGTTTCACTGTTTGCGGAAGACAATCGCAGTTTTTTTTTAACTGCAAAACTCTTTGAATAACGGGATCGTTCTGCTGAGCTGTGGAGGCATCAGCCACCTTCAAGCATGGCTTTCCCTGCGTCTCTTTAATAAATACTGTAGGTTCATCAGTTATGGTACTGATCCAAGGAGCTTTCTCTTGTATTTGGACACCTGATATCGTTGCTTGGAGAACTTGTTGTGTGGTTTCTTCAGTGCACGACGTCATGTACAAATCCATATCCAACGACATTCGGGAGAGCGTATCTGCGTCCACATTCGCTTTATCTGGGCGATAACGGATATTGAAGTTGTAGTCAGCTAGCTCACCGATCCTTCTAAGACCTGTCGCATTTAATTTGGCTGATGTCAATACGTACGTCAAAGGATTATTGTTTGTGTAAACCGTAAATTGTGGCGCATAATAGAGATAGTCCTTAAACTGTTCGGTTATTGCCCATTTAAGAGCAAGAAATTCGAGTTTACTAGAGTGTGCATGATAATTCTTTTCTGGTGGAGTTAGTGTCGTTGATGCATAAGAAATGACTCTCATCTTTCCGTCTTGTTTTTGGTACAGGATTGCCCCAAGACCATCCTTTAATGCGTCTGTGTGGACAACATAAGATTTTGAGTAATCAGGATAAGCCATGATAGGTGGGCTTGTTAGAAAGCCGATCAGTTTCTCCAAAGATTCTTGGTGTTTTTGTGTCCAATGGATCTTTGTGGTCTGTGGAGGATGCCAAATGACCATTTTTGCTGCCCGTGGGCCTTGTGCTATTAGCCGTGTTGAAGAGATCGTACAATGGCTTAGCAATTCGTGAGAAGTTGGGGATATAATGGCGATAATAACCTAGAAGTCCGACTACAATCACTTTCAGAAGTTGTTGGGACACATGTAGTTTTAGCTTGTAAGTGGATCATTATAGTTTTTTACACACAATACCGCTCCCCGCCCCCTCCCCCCACACCAATCAATGTTGTTTGAACCAAAACACATCAAACCCGACGAGAAATGGGACACAACATTGAACAGGGGGCGGGGGGATTGTCGTTTGTCGAAATTTAAAGGTTTTGTGGCATCTGTCCCAAGACTTTTGAAACTGATTGTCTGAAAGGCAATGAAAAGCATATTTAACCTCTTTGAATTACCGAGTGTTTTAGAATATCAGTTTTGCGAAAATCGTATAGCATTTAGTATGACATATTTACGGAATTGCACTGGCATATATAATGCTTTTATACTGTGCTTGTTGTGGTCAATATATTTGAAATGTAACATAATCCAACAGACTGAGCAGTATATTATAAATGAGCTTATAAACAGACGTGATATGTGGAGAGGGACGTATGCTGAGAGATTAAACCTGCTCTATATGCAAGGGATAAAACACATCTATCTGGTTAATTATCGACCTAGGTTATTGCTGAATAAAATGCAAGGGTAAGTTATCGAAAACCACTTAAAGATTGTGCATATTTGACATAAAAATATGTATGTAATATAAAACGGTTTGAACACGTGCTCGATTGTCACTCGGTTGTCACTTTGAAACACATAGCATTTTCATTGATATAACTTTCAATTGTCGCGGGATAATAATTTTGAGAATATTAAGTACTAAGCAAAAGTGTTTAGGTAGCGCGTATTGATATATTACGGGTTCTACTTAATCGCAAAGTATATAAATTGTATAAAATGTATCGATTGACACTCAACTCTAGAAATATCACTATGATATATCAGATTTATTTATGTAGAAAAGTGTCAATCGATCCAAAACTTGGCTTAATCAATTTCAAACCCTTTCATTAATAGCAAATACATTGTTAGACATTCTCAACAAATTATTCTTAGACTTGTTCTGCTTTAAAAGCTGCCTAGTTGCCCATTATTTCATATTTCTATAGTGACAATCGAAGTGACAACCGATGTTAGTTTCATTGCATTCGTCTGGACCGGAAACGCTTATTAGCATAATTAGCGTATAACACTAACTTTGTGTTGTATAATGCGTACAACGCCGTATACAGCGAGTCCCTTTCTTTACATATTTTTGGAAGTCTGTGCAACTCTCTTGCTTCGGCGGGTCGCGCGCGCTAGTACTTGCTAACGCGTCAGCATTGGGGGGGTCTATAAGCCCTGGAGAAATCACGAAGTCCGGGTCATTCTTTACCATGTACGAATACGCTGAATAGTAATTTTTGGGATTGTCTGACTGAGTTCAATTAAATGCTGAATTTACTCTTCTCGAGCTTTCCGATAGCTCGCCAACTTGATCTTGCGGACAACGTTTTAGCCATGTGGAAGTGACTATATATACTATATGATACCGCCCTTTCCATTAGCCTCCGAAATTCCCACCCACTGAGTGCTCCTTCGTACCGATGCGTCGACAATTATATCTGCAAATTCTGCTCTAGAAAGATGTGAAATGTCACATTCACTATTGGTGATAAAAGTCAAACGTTCATTACCTTCGGAGTACCCAAATTAGCAGTTGACTCGGCCCTTACCCGCATGCCAAAGTAACCGGATGTTATATTATTATGCTATAAATTAACAGTATGTGTGACATATCTAGCGTAAAACATTTGCGATACCTATCTTTATTGACGGACTATAACCTCTCAAATAACCTACTAGTGCTCTGCCAAAATTTGTAGAAACAAACAACGTATAAAACCTTTGTGATTAAGAATGCAATATGACATAACAAATTATATTCATATTCTGTTAATTATTAACTTTGAGAATTTTAATGAAACTTAATTGTTCGACAATGTCATTAGATGTTCTGTGAACGAAATGGAGCTGAAATACTTCGTTCGCAGAGCATTCTATTCCCTGTACTTTTGAGATGTGTAATGATGTTATGGCATATGGGGCCCAGACTGTCTGAAAGGCAATGAAAAGCATATTTAACCTCTTCGAATTACCGAGTGTTTTAGAATATCAGTTTTGCAAAAATCGTATAGCATTTAGTATAACATATGTACTGAATTGCACTGGCATATATAATGCTTTTATACTGTGCTTGTTGTGGTCAATACATTTGAAATGTAACATAATCCAACAGACTGAACAGTATATTATAAATGAGCTTATAAACAGATGTGATATGTGGGGAGGGACGTATGCTGAGAGATTAAACCTACTCTATATGCAAGGGATAAAACACATCTATCTGGTTAATTATCGACCTAGGTTATTGCTGAATAAAATGCAAGGGTAAGTTATCGAAAACCACTTAACGATTGTGCATATTTGACATGAAAATATGTATGTAATATAAAACGGTTTGAACACGTGCTCGATTGTCACTCGGTTGTCACTTTGAAACACATAGCATTTTCATTGATATAACTTTCAATTGTCGCGGGATAATAATTTTCAGAATATTAAGTACAAAGCAAAAGTGTTTAGGTAGCGCGGATTGATATATTACGGGTTCTACTTAATCACAAGTACATAAATTGTATAAAATGTATCGATTGACACTCAACTCTAGAAATATCACTATGATATATCAGATTTATTTATGTAGAAAAGTGTCAATCGATCCAAAACTTGGCTTAATCAATTTCAAACCTTTTCATTAATAGCAAATACATTGTTAGACATTCTCAACAAATTATTCTTAGCCTTGTTCTGATTTAAAAGCTGCCTAGTTGCCCATTATTTCATATTTCTATAGTGACAATCGAAGTGACAACCGATGTTAGTTTCATTGCATTCGTCTGGACCGGAAACGCGCATTAGCATAATTAGCGTATAACAATAACTTTGTGTTGTATAATGCGTACAACGCCGTATACAGCGAGTCCCTTTCGTTACATATTTTTGGAAGCCTGTGCAACTTTCTCGCTTCGGCGGGTCGCGCGCGCTAGTACTTGCTAACGCGTCAGCATTAGGGAGGTCTATAAGCCCTGGAGAAATCACGAAGTCCGGGTCATTCTTTACCACGTACCAATACGCTGAATAGTAATTTTTGGGATTGTCTGACTGAGTACAATTAAATGCCGAACTTACTCTTCTCGAGCTTTCCGATAGTTCGCCAACTTGATCTTGCGGACAATTTTTTAGCCATGTGGAAGTGACTATATATACTATTAATATGATACCGCCCTCTCCATTAGCCTCCGAAATTCCCACCCACTGAGTGCTCCTTCGTACCCATGCGTCGACAATTATATCTGCAAATTCTGCTCTAGAAAGATGTGAAATGTCGCATTCACTATTGGTGATAAAAATCAAACGTTCTTTACCTTCGGAGTACCCGAATTAGCAGTTGACTCAGCCCTTACCCGCATGCGAAAGTGACCGGATGTTATAATACTATGCTATAAATTAACAGTATGTGTGACATATCTAGCGTAAAACATTTGCGATACCTATCTTTATTGACGGACTATAACCTCTCAAATAACCTACTAGTGCTCTGCCAAAATTTGTAGAAACAAACAACGTATAAAACCTTTGTGATTAAGAATGCAATATGACATAACAAATTATATTCATATTCTGTTAATTATTAACTTTGAGAATTTTAATGAAACTTAATTGTTCTATAATGTCATTAGATGTTCTGTGAACGAAATGGAGCTGAAATACTTCGTTCGCAGAGCATTCTATTCCCTGTACTTTTGAAATGTACAATGATGTTATGGCATATGGGACACATGTAGTTTTAGTTTGTAAGTGGATCATTATAGTTTTTTACACACAATACCGCTACCCTCCCCCTCCCCCCACCCCAATCAATGTTGTTTAAACCAAAACACATCAAACCCGACGAGATATGGGACACAACATTGAACAGGGGCGGGGGGGGGTTGTCGTTTGTTGAAATTCAAAGGTTTTGTGGCACCTGTCCCAAGACTTTTGAAACTGATTGTCTGAATGGCAATGAAAAGCATATTTAACCTCTTCGAATTACCGAGTGTTTTAGAATATCAGTTTTGCAAAAATCGTATAGCATTTAGTATAACATATTTACTGAATTGCACTGGCATATATAATGCTTTTATACTGTGCTTGTTGTGGTCAATACATTTGAAATGTAATATAATCCAACATACTGAACAGTATATCATAAATGAGCTTATAAACAGATGTGATATGTGGGGAGGGACGTATGCTGAGAGATTAAACCTGCTCTATGTGCAAGGGATAAAACACATCTATCTCGTTAATTATCGACCTAGGTTATTGCTGAATAAAATGCAAGGGTAAGTTATTGAAAACCACTTAAAGATTGTGCATATTTGACATGAAAATATGTATGTAATATAAACGGTTTGAACACGTGCTCGATTGTCACTCGGTTGTCACTTTGAAACAGATAGCATTTTCATTGATATAACTTTCAATTGTCGCGGGATAATAATTTTCAGAATATTAAGTACCAAGCAAAAGTGTTTAGGTAGCGCGTATTTGTATATTACGGGTTCTACTTAATCACAAAGTGTATAAATTGTATAAAATGTATCGATTGACACTCAACTCTAGAAATATCACTATGATTTATCAGATTTATTTATGTAGAAAAGTGTCAATCGATCCAAAACTTGGCTTAATCAATTTCAAACCCTTTCATTATAAGCAAATACATTGTTAGACATTCTCAACAAATTATTCTTAGCCTTGTTCTGATTTAAAAGCTGTCTAGTTGCCCATTATTTCATATTTCTATAGTGACAATCGAAGTGACAACCGATGTTAGTTTCATTGCATTCGTCTGGACCGGAAACGCGCATTAGCATAATTAGCGTATAACAATAACTTTGTGTTGTATAATACGTACAACGCCGTATACAGCGAGTCCCTTTCGTTAAATATTTTTGGAAGCCTGTGCAACTTTCTCGCTTCGGCGGGTCGCGCGTGCTAGTACTTGCAAACGCGTCAGCATTAGGGAGGTCTATAAGCCCTGGAGAAATCACGAAGTCCGGGTCATTCTTTACCACGTACCAATACGCTGAATAGTAATTTTTGGGATTGTCTGACTGAGTACAATTAAATGCTGAACTTACTCTTCTCGAGCTTTCCGATAGTTCGCCAACTTGATCTTGCGGACAATTTTTTAGCCATGTGGAAGTGACTATATATACTATTAATATGATACCGCCCTCTCCATTAGCCTCCGAAATTCCCACCCACTGAGTGCTCCTTCGTACCCATGCGTCGACAATTATATCTGCAAATTCTGCTCTAGAAAGATGTGAAATGTCGCATTCACTATTGGTGATAAAAATCAAACGTTCTTTACCTTCGCAGTACCCGAATTAGCAGTTGACTCAGCCCTTACCCGTATGCGAAAGTGATCGGATGTTATAATACTATGCTATAAATTAACAGTATGTGTGACATATCTAGCGTAAAACATTTGCGATACCTATCTTTTTTGACGGACTATAACCTCTCAAATAACCTACTAGTGCTCTGCCAAAATTTGTAGAAACAAACAACGTATAAAACCTTTGTGATTAAGAATGCAATATAACATAACAAATTATATTCATATTCTGTTAATTATTAACTTTGAGAATTTTAATGAAACTTAATTGTTCTATAATGTCATTAGATGTTCTGTGAACGAAATGGAGCTGAAATACTTCGTTTGCAGAACATTCTATTCCCTGTACTTTTGAAATGTACAATGATGTTATGGCATATGGGACACATGTAGTTTTAGTTTGTAAGTGGATCATTATAGTTTTTTACACACAATACCGCTACCCTCCCCTTCTCCCCACCCCAATCAATGTTGTTTAAACCAAAACACATCAAACCCGACGAGATATGGGACACAACATTGAACAGGGGCGGGGGGGGGGTTGTCGTTTGTTGAAATTCAAAGGTTTTGTGGCACCTGTCCCAAGACTTTTGAAACTGATTGTCTGAATGGCAATCAAAAGCATATTTAACCTCTTCGAATTACCGAGTGTTTTAGAATATCAGTTTTGCAAAAATCGTATAGCATTTAGTATAACATATTTACTGAATTGCACTGGCATATATAATGCTTTTATACTGTGCTTGTTGTGGTCAATACATTTGAAATGTAATATAATCCAACATACTGAACAGTATATTATAAATGAGCTTATAAACAGATGTGATATGTGGGGAGGGACGTATGCTGAGAGATTAAACCTGCTCTATGTGCAAGGGATAAAACACATCTATCTGGTTAATTATCGACCTAGGTTATTGCTGAATAAAATGCAAGGGTAAGTTATTGAAAACCACTTAAAGATTGTGCATATTTGACATGAAAATATGTATGTAATATAAACGGTTTGAACACGTGCTCGATTGTCACTCGGTTGTCACTTTGAAACACATAGCATTTTCATTGATATAACTTTCAATTGTCGCGGGATAATAATTTTCAGAATATTAAGTACCAAGCAAAAGTGTTTAGGTAGCGCGTATTTATATATTACGGGTTCTACTTAATCACAAAGTGTATAAATTGTATAAAATGTATCGATTGACACTCAACTCTAGAAATATCACTATGATTTATCAGATTTATTTATGTAGAAAAGTGTCAATCGATCCAAAACTTGGCTTAATCAATTTCAAACCCTTTCATTAATAGCAAAAACATTGTTAGACATTCTCAACAAATTATTCTTAGCCTTGTTCTGATTTAAAAGCTGTCTAGTTGCCCATTATTTCATATTTCTATAGTGACAATCGAAGTGACAACCGATGTTAGTTTCATTGCATTCGTCTGGACCGGAAACGCGCATTAGCATAATTAGCGTATAACAATAACTTTGTGTTGTATAATGCGTACAACGCCGTATACAGCGAGTCCCTTTCGTTACATATTTTTGGAAGCCTGTGCAACTTTCTCGCTTCGGCGGGTCGCGCGCGCTAGTACTTGCAAACGCGTCAGCATTAGGGAGG
>CACRXK020005809.1:0-26912 GCA_902702795.2 Paramuricea clavata
ATATATATATATATATATATATATATATATATATATATATATATATATATATATATATATATATATATATATATATATATATATATATATATCGTTCGCGAGAGTATTTAATTAAGCCACGGCTTATTTAGGCGCCGGCCTATTTTCGCTCGCATAAATGGCCTTATATTGTATTCAAATATCAAATGACTTCAAAATAATGCTCCTATAAAACTAATTTCACAGCCAAAAAATTTTATAAAAGTGTTAAAATCCCATGTAAAATTTCATGTAAGAGCTAGAGAGCAGGTGAAATTTTCTCATTCAAAAATTTATGAACTCATAACATGCATGGCATGGGAAGAACAGCTTAACTACATATTACATAAAGAAGAAATAACATTTAGTACAATAAATTAAAAAAGAAGACTGTTTAACTGTTAAACGTGTTTCGCTCTATACGCGTGTCGTTTAGTACTATATATGTATGTCATTGTCATATAATTAAGACCTGATTATTAAACGCTCGTTGAATTATCACGTGCCGAATCTGATGTAAACGTTTGAGCTCATTTGCATTGAGTCCGTAGCCCGAAGTATCAGGCTCTATTTTACAAATCTATTTTACAAATCGTGCAATAGAAGGCAATGCAATGAAGCCCAGTGTTGTAACGAGTCGAGTCATTGACTCTGACTCGAGTCAACTCGAGTCGCTATTTTCAGCGACTCGACTCGAGTCCAATACGAAAAATGACTCGACTCGACTCGAGTCAACAGCCCCAAATGACTCGACTCGGACTCAACTTGCTGATTTTGCCGTAAATGACTCGAGTCAACTCAGCCACAACTTGTACAGAGTAAATTCATTACAATTATTGTGATTGTATTGCTTGGGAAGAACAATGAGCCCTGTAAACAATGAGAACTTTGAAACTTTATCAGAAAATATATGGGATTTGCATAGAATATATTCCTGACGGGCATACCTATATTACATTTCTGTTTTTAGAAACAACGCTAGTGCCACAGTTTTTTAAAATTAAGTCTCAAAATTTTTTGTACTTATACTAATTCTGACAGGCTATTTTCATTTTTGGTATTTATGAAGGGCTATATAATTTCAAATCAACTTACAAAGCGTTGTTAATTAAAGTCTATTCTTTGTTAATTCTGACTCCAGTTGCAAGTTTTGCTAGTTGTATGTACGTACACTCGATCAGCAGGTATGATGAGACATCTCACGTGGTTGTACCTAATATTGACTGGAACTGTGACATTGGCACAGCCTATAGCTGCCCAGATACTGTTATTAATTTAAATGACTAAAGTAATTGGTTTAAAACGCAAATTTGATTACTAATTTCCGACAGCAAGCTAGGGTAGCTCAAGTAAAGTCTAGAAATTTACTCGACTCGACTTAAATCAGTGACTCGACTTGACTCGAGTGAAGCCGCTGACTCGACTCGACTCGAGTGAAGCCACTGACTCGACTCGACTCGACTCGATCAAAAACTGAAATGACTCGACTCGACTCGTGACTCGACCTTTGAGTGACTCGACTCGTGACTCGACCTGTAGGTGACTCGTTACAACACTGATCAAGCCATTTCCAAATTACGATGGAATGCCCATAAGCAAGGCATGTGCTAAAACCTGGACGATGGCCAATTTTTATTTACAGTCAAAACACTAAAACCCACACATTTCTGCTCTTGTACTTTACTACTTTGTTGTCATTTATTGTATATTTCGTTGTGTATTAATAATAATGCTAATATTGCAATATTTGTAACAAAGAATGGCTTTTCCGTAAGATTTACTGCATAAAGTAGCAATATTTAACTTTCAACAGGCCGCGATAAAAGTGGAATGTTGAGAATATAATTGTAAGGGGTTAGGGTGAAACGCGGATGCGGACGGACAGACGGATGAGAGGGTAAAATGCGGACGGATGAGAGGGTAAAATGCAGACGGATGGGAGGGTAAAATGCAGACGGATGGGAGAATAAAATGCGGACGGATGGGACTGTAAAATGCGGACGGATGGGAGGGTAAAATGTGGACGGATGGATGGGTAAAATGCGGACGGACGGATGGGAGGGTAAAATGCGGATATGAAGGTATATCGTGTGCTGTTTGTGTTTTTCATGCAGAATTAAACCCTATGGATCCTTGCCACTTTCATAAATAATTTTATAATTTAATAATATTCCACTGTGATATGCTATTTTTGAAGGTCTTTTCAATGCAGTTATCCGTTTAACATCCGTTTTCAACAAAATGATCAGTTTAAATATACCAAAAATTGTCGCGGAAAAATAGCAATTTCCTTACGGCCTACTTTTACGCAAACGCGAATACAATTGCCACTTTCATAATTAATTTTCTCTGTTCTCCGCCTCGATGTAGTAATCTAATGCTATTCCAATGGAATGTGGTATTTTTGAATAGTTTTTGAATGTGAACTTTCACTATCGGTTTGAATATACCTGAAATCGTTTGTTATGAAGTTTGACACTTTAGTACATTAATTTCGTTATGTTTGGGATTTTAAATTGATTGGAAATTAATCATGAAAGTGCCAATTGTAATTCGCGTTTGCGTAAAAGTAAGCCGTACGGAAATTGTCATTTGTCATATCTTAACGAGAATTTTAGGTATATTTAAATTGATAACTGCGTTGAAAAGCCTTTGAAAAACAGCACATTACATTGGGCAGGCATAAAATTAGATTACTACATACCCAAATAACAGAGAAAATTAAGCATGAAAGTTGCGATTGTAATTTGCGTTTGCGTAAAAGTAGATCGACCGTACGGAAATTGCCATTTTTCCGCGACAATTTTTGGTATATTTAAACTATTTTCAACGTAAACCCGTAGACATATTTAAACAGATAACTGCATTGGAAAGACGGATGACAAAGAAACATTCATGAAAGTGGCAAGGATTTAATTCTGCACGAAAATACAAATACCACTCGATATACCTTCATGTCCGCATGTTACCCTCTTATCCGTCCACATCCGCGTTTTACCCTAACCCGCAAATAAACCTGGCCTTATACTAGTGACCTTACCATTAACCTGCGATCAGGCTCTATTTTACAAATAATAGCCTGACACAATCCTTAATCCGATCGCTTTCCACCCACAGCAAAGTTTATATTTAGTATCCAATCAAAATGTCGCAGCAGAAATTTAAATTTCACAACGATAACAACAATCTAATTATAGTTGTGATCACTATAAATATATCAACGACAATATATAATGTAATTAGCACCAACCAATCAAATGACAGATTAAAAAATCTTTTGTCTTATAAACCAATCAGATTTACAACCGAAATACGGTTGTAAAAAAAAAATGGACTTTTGTTAAGATCTGTATCAGGCCTATTTATTTATTTATTTATAGGCCTGATCGCAGGTTACCTTACCATAGACCTTATACTTACTTTAATTTGATTGACAGTTCTTTAAATAGAAATTATACAATCTTTAATTAATCAATGTTACAATTTTAAACTTTGCATTTTATCGCGGCCTGTTGAAAGTTTTTATATTGCTATTATGCAGTGAATCTTATGGAAAAGCTATTCTTTGTTACAAATAATGCAATATTAGCATTATTAATACACAACAAAATATACAATAAATGACAACAAAGTACAAGAGTGGAAGTGTGCGGGTTTTAGTGTTTTGACTGTAAATAAAAATTGTCCATCGTCCATCGGCATCGTCCATCGGCATCGTCCATCGTCCAGGTTTTAGCACATGCCCATAAACAATGGCCTGAGAACAAGGCTCCGTTCTAATTGTAACGTTCCTACAGCAAATTAGAACTGGCATCGACTTGTTGATGTTCTACTGAACTAATGTGTAATTCGGAAATGGTCTACTAATTTACAGTCTGTTATGTTTTCGTGTCAAAACATTCAAGAATGCGACTACATTCCTACGTGTATAGGCTATTATTGTTAAAATGTGAAACTATGTTTAGCTTCTCTATATTTCTCGCGGACCATGCAATCAGACGTCGCCACTCCTACATATCGCTTTCATGACGTTAGGAACGTGGTCGCATTCCTGAATGTTTTCACGGGAAAACATCGCACTTTTTCCAGCGAGAGAAAGGATCCACACTTAGAGATCGACACTTAGAGAACAGAACGGTACCACCGCAACTTTTTTCCGAGCACTGTGGCTATTTTTAATGACAGTAGCAACATTTAAATACAGATTTTATATAAGTACAAAGTAACGTTTTAATATATTTTAACTCTTTAATCCTTATTATTGTTAATATAGAAATTAAATACTTAGTTGTAAATTCACCACAATTCAAATTTATGCGATGGTGAATATTCTTAAACATGAATAATAATAATAATAATAATATATGAGCAGGGCCCGCGGAGCGTATTAGAGAGTGGGGGGCTAAAGGGTGAGGTTTAATTAATTTAGAAAGTTTCATTTAGATTTCTATTTTAATAATTTTGGCTTTCAAAAAAAGTGGGGGGGGCTAAAGCCCCCCCAGCCCCCCCCCCCGTCTCCGCGGTCCCTGATGAGGCCGGTTCTTTAGGCTTCTTGTGCACAAAAGCTTGAACGAATTAACAACCTCTGGAAGTGATGTAGTTCAGATTGATGTCGAATCGTCTCAGCTCGTTCTTGCTTGTCCACGCTTGGCCCGATACGGCCCTGAATTGACTTCGGATCGATTTAAATCGCCAGTCTGAACGGCCCCTTCGAGTCTCTCCAGGTGTCGGTTGTGTTATGTCATCTTACGCGTGCTAAACCAAAGCTGCGTCGTAGAATTTTCATTCTGTATACAACGATGCACTCTTTTAACACAATAATCAATAGAATAATGAAAACTGCCAAAATACTCGTAAGTGTAGCCGGAACAAGACACTGCGTTGAACATACATGAAGTAGAATTGCTATTTTCAAAAAGCACATGCAAGGGCCAGTCCGCAAACTGACAAAGCTGAATTTTACAATAATTTAAATCATATTCTCCAATTTTACCAATTTTACCACGCCCATTGCGAACAACAGCATAGGATGTATATCCACTGAGTTCAAGTACATCAACGTTGTTTCATCCGACTATGGTTTTAAGATTTTGAAGCTCAAGTTGAACGAAGTCGGATTGGTTTAAATCAATTGCAATGTCTTTGTCATAATCACATGTGAACTGAAGGAAAGTTGAATTACTTTTGATAGATTCCATTCTTGCTTTGCTAAGTCGATAGCCGCTCCATGTTAGAGCATTTTCACTGATAGGACGGTTATTAGATAAAGATTTTTTGAAATGATCAAGAGATCTATTTGCAAAACTGTAAGACTGCACCAAAGTCCAAGCACTTTCAGAATCAAAATGACAGTATACTGAATACAACAAGCCTACAATAGAATCCACTGCTTTGTACATGCCCGATTTCCGGGAACCTTTGGCATATCCTTGGCATGACGTGATTGGTTGGTCACAGTTGTCTCCATGGTAACCATCCGGACATGCGCAGGTAAAACGTTTCCAAGGCTGTTCTTGGGAGTTGACTGGTTTGCATATTTTGTTCTCCAGACAGATACCTGATTGTTGACAACAATTGTACTTCATTGGACAATTCATGCTTGAACATTGCCCTTCCAATTTCTAAGAAAATAAAATGTAATATTGTGAATATACTAATACCAAAATGTCGGGATGTATGCATGACAGGAAGCACATTAAAATATCTCTAAAAATATGAGAATTGTAAATGTTTACTTTCACTCTTCAAATTTACCTAGTTATACATGTATTACCTGAAACGTTTCTGTCAAATCTCGCATTTCGTACATAGCATAGACGCAGTCATCTTTGTCATGAAGCAATGAACTGTTCCCTTTCTTGTGACTTGAACACAGTTGACATTTTGTCTTGTCACAAATTTGGAACGACTGACACCGACAGTTCTCCAAACAGTGCTTCAGACAATCTGCTATATTTCCATTTCCAATGTTAAACGTCTCAATGAGACATGATTTGTCAAATTCTTTGTTTTTCTCTGCTTTTATGATGAATTGTGGTCGATTGTTGAACATTGATGCGTTGCTGTAAGGCAGTGTTGCCAAAACGATGGCGGCTAGACTATAAAATAGAAACTTTTTGGGTTAGATTACGTTATTGCTACTTATTTCTTAACTAACAGATAAATTTACTGCATGTATGTCCCCTTTTTAGTACTATATACCATGCACTCTGCGAAAAAATAAAGCTATCCACTAGCTATATATAGACAAATTTGTCTAACGCTTGTTTATAACCAATTCAAACCTTTAGATAATTCACAGGCCTGCACTTATACTACCGCGATGATTATACTGTATATACGCGCGACTATACCAAAATTTATGCGCTCGTACATATAAACATTTTATAACCATGACTCAACGTCATAGGCCGATCGAAATCCTACCTCAAAAGTCTTTGTGACATTTTCCTTCGAGATAATTCTTGCTTAAACTTGATATTCAAAAACTTAGTAAAAAGGGTCGTTGCCTTTGCTCCATGCAGTTGTTTTGCTTTGCTAAGTTAAACCAACCATATATGAACTAACTAATATAGAATTTTGCCTTAATGAACCGATTATTTCCTTGATGAGCTCATGCAAGTCTGTTAAATAGCTGTGCTTAAACTCAATGTGATTGGCTGATTTCTTGTCACGTGCATGGATTTACATCAATGCAATGTATCCCGCCGGTCAACAAATTAAAAATTGTTGCCCACTTCATTTAGCAGCCTTTTTTATTTTCAAAGTTTTATTAATGAAATATAATGGGAAGGAAATAGTCAGTTTGTTTACTTTTTTTTCTTCATCGCGGGAAACATTGAAACTCTCGGGAATTAAAACAAACCATTTCCCTCTTATGGAGCTGACATCAAGGCTATACGTCCACACTGTTCCGAATCCCTTCGTTTTTGATATTTCAAAAACGCATACAAATATATGAGTCATGCACACTAGCATTTTCGGATCACTTTTTACCGCCTTCACTAGCACTTAGAAAGATAAATTTTTATTTTCGATCTTTATCTTTTTATTTTCGATCTTTATTTATGCAAAGGTCATGGAAAGTTTTGACAAAAAATAGGCAAATTAATTGAGGTTGAAAATAGTTTTGTAGTGGCATTGCAATCTCAGAGATAAATTAAAAATAACCTGGGACATAATGTAGGGCATTATGTGGTCTTTGCAAGCTATTGCTTGCAGATTAATCATCAATATATCCAGTGCGAGCCAAGTAATTGAGTTGAAATTACTAGAAACAGCACGTATGCATTGCTCTTAATCACTCGCCACGCATGATTAATGTGCTCATGACGTCAGCGTCAACCTTTTCGAAAAGCTCCGTTTTCACTGACGAAGGTATCCGTTTTCTAACGTATTAGTGTGGACGATTGGCGAAAAATCGCATAAAAAAGGTGCGTTTTCAAACGAAAAAGGATTAGTATGGAAGGAGCCAAAGTATATATTAGTATGGAAGGAGCCAAAGTATATATATATATATATATATATATATATATATATATATATATATATATATATATATATATATATATATATATATATATATATATTATATATATTTAATTATTTAAATAAAGTACAAAACAAACGTTGTTACTCAGAGTTTCATGCCTGAGTTTACAGACAATCTTCGGACAACTAAAGTTCTGTTAACTAAATTTGACGGTTTGGTTTGGTTTGCTTGCGCGTGCATGATTGCGCACGTTGTTTGATTGCACGCGAATGTATTTTCCCGCCAGAAATTGTTTTTGGTGGACGCAATTCGAGAATATTTCACTTCTTTTGTTGAGTAGCGAGTTCTTTTTAAATTTCATGATGAAAAGTTTTTCGTCGCTACACAAATTGCACTGATTACGTCCCGATCCGTATGCACTCGAATGTTTTAAAATTGTCCATTTAATTTTGTATGGGCGATTGCTTTTCTTCAAACTCCAAATGTACTTCGACAGTTCAGTGTCGTTAGCATACGTAGCGATGTTGAAAGATTTCTGGTGGTTCCTAAAACGCTCCTTGAAGGTTGTAGCCGTAATTCCAATATAGTGCCTTGTTTCTCCGTTGTCCTCCGCTGCGATCTTTGCATGGTAGACAATGCCTTTGGTTAAGCATTTCTTGTTGAGAGGACACGTATTCTTATCTCTGCAATTGCATGTTTTGTTGGTGTGTGGCACTGTTGGTGTTGGTTTTAATGGTGGTGTTGGCGTTAACGTTGGTGATGGGCGAGATGGTGATGGGGGAGGTGGTACTGGTGATGGCGCTTTTGAAAGGATCTTATTGTTATGGCTGGATATCACGGATTTCACGTTTTTCAGGCAACTATAGCTCACTTTGATGGTATTCCTGTTGAAAATTTTGTTGAGGGCGGATGACTTAGGGAAGTGAATATCTACGAGGTGTAGAAAATCTGTGTCAATTAATAAAAGAATCTCCCGACTCTCTTCCGACAAACAAGCATTCGACTCATCGGCGCCTCTATACGAACAAGCCCTCCATCACAGCAACTACCAAAGCAAGTTACACTATCAAAATCATAACACCCATAACACACCAAAAAGAAACCGAAAAAGGAATATCACCTGGTTCAATCCGCCGTACAGTAAAAACGTGAGATCCAACATTGGTAAAGATTTTCTACACCTCGTAGATATTCACTTCCCTAAGTCATCCGCCCTAAACAAAATTTTCAACAGGAATACCATCAAAGTGAGCTATAGTTGCCTGAAAAACGTGAAATCCGTGATATCCAGCCATAACAATAAGATCCTTCCAAAAGCGCCATCACCAGTACCACCTCTCCCATCACCATCTCGCCCATCACCAACGTTAACGCCAACACCACCATTAAAACCAACAGCAACACCAGTACCACACACCAACAAAACATGCAATTGCAGAGATAAGAATACGTGTCCTCTCAACAAGAAATGCTTAACCAAAGGCATTGTCTACCATGCAAAGATCGCAGCGGAGGACAACGGAGAAACAAGACACTATATTGGAATTACGGCTACAACTTTCAAGGAGCGTTTTAGGAACCACCAGAAATCATTCAACATCGCTCCGTATGCTAACGACACTGAACTGTGGAAGTACATATGGAGTTTGAAGAAAAGCAATCGCCCATACAAAATTAAATGGACAATTTTAAAACATTCGAGTGCATACGGATCGGGACGTAATCAGTGCAATTTGTGTAGCGACGAAAAACTTTTCATCATGAAATTTAAAAAGAACTCGCTGCTCAACAAAAGAAGTAAAATATTCTCGAATTGCGTCCACCAAAAACAATTTCTGGCGGGAAAATACATTCGCGTGCAATCAAACAACGTGCGCAATCATGCACGCGCAAGCAAACAAAACCAAACCGTCAAATTTAGTTAACAGAACTTTAGTTGTCCGAAGATTGTCTGTAAACTCAGGCATGAAACTCTGAGTAACAACGTTTGTTTTGTACTTTATTTAAAGACTTAAATATATTTAGCTCTACAATAAAGTATTGAGCACTCTATATTATATCAAGAAGACTTGAATTGTTATATATATATATATATATATATATATATATATATATATATATATATATATATATATATATATATATATATATATATATATAAATATCACTAGCCTCCCAAAAAACTTCATTTATATAAAGCTTCAAATTGAAAATAAATTTTATTAAACTTCAAATAAATAAATACATGTTGTAAAGATAAAGATACGTTTCGAGGCACAGCCCCTTTGAAGCTTTATATATATATATATATATATATATATATATATATATATATATATATATATATATATATATATATATATATATATATATATATATATATATCTTTCATGGACCCATTATGAACATATTAAATATTACTGCATTTATTGTCAAAATTCGAGAAGTATTAATGAAAAATCACACACGCGTGTTTGGAGGAACATTTGTGTTAACATACATATTCAAGGAACCGCAGAGGTAGTACGCGCTTTTGGGATAAATTTTAGAGTAATTGTTTTCATTAATATACAAATCTGACCTGTAAAATCGCAAATAATTTTATTTCATCTTTGTCTTCTTTACTTGAAAGAAATTAAGAGCTCAGTGCATAATAATTAAGAGCCCAGAAAATATAGATTTACGTTGTTGATTTAAATTATATTTTGCACTCACATGAATGGGCGTCAAGAATTCTGGTAGGCCCGGATGCGTTCCGATTAAACGATAACAATTAATCTGTACAGTCTTATATATACAACAAAATCCAAACTTCTTAGCAAGCAAAATATTCTTGTTTTAAACAAGACATGGCTTGAAATAAGATATCAAGTAAACTTTGTCTTACCAAGCAAAAGAGTTTACTTAAAGCAAGTACATATGAAGTTGCTAAGAACGACGTGGAAATTTGTTACTTGCCAAAAATAATAATTTACTTAAAACAAGCATAAATTCACCAACCGAAAAAAAACTTGGGATTTGAAATGAGAAATCAAGTAATTTTCCACTTACCAAGAATGATAATTTACTTAGAACAAGCATAAATTCACATACTATAAGAAAACTTTGGCACTTGAAATGAAAAAGAAAGTAAATTTTCACTTACCTGTTTACTTAAAATAAAATTAAATTCACTCACCAAGAAGATCTCATCGTTACTTAAAGTGCCTGACTTGTGGGATCTTTACGGATTTGAAAAGAGCAGAAAAAGTTAGTTCATAAATTCTAGAACCTTTTTGGATTTGTATAGGTAATCGCATGAGGCCGAGTAAAATTAAGATTTAATTTCACGCGTGTTTTCAAAGTTTCACAAATTGCCCGAGTCGCAAAATCCTGTGATCCAGTCAAGTTCTTGAATCTCCATGCCTTCACCGTTTCGCCGATGTTTCTTAATGCTGCCCTGCATGCCTGCCAATTTCTTAAATACTTCAACCAATAAATTTGTACTTTTTCTAGTTTTCAAGTTTTCACTAGAAGTTTTTAATGCTTCAATAACATCATTATCCGCGACAACAAAGCGAGAAGCCATTGTTTTTATTGCTATATTTAAAACAAGGAACTTCTCGCGCTTGCGTCTCAGCCAATCAGGTTCAAGTAATTTTGCCCTGAATTAAGAGAAAATGTTCTCCTCTGCATTAGACAATCATATTTGAGTAATTTTGCCCTCTATATGATTAAGTTCAATAATTCCATGTTTATAGACCCTTAAACATGGCAATTTTGACCATTTCGCAAAAATATGCGTCGTGTTTAAATTTGCTTGGGGGCCTGGGACTCAGAAATGCGATCGCCGCCTAGTTATTTTCCTACAAAATTTCGCATTGTGTTTATATGAGAAAGCGATCGAGATGGCCCGCTTGCCGAGATCTCGTTTGAATTTGCCGAGATCATAGGTAGGCGGGATGAAAAATTTTCCATATGAACGCTCCAGCCCGCTTACAGGGAAGAAGTCAAACAAGTCTTGCCGTTTAATTTAACACTTTTTACTTAGTTTTATGTCTGTTTTGTAAACAAGTATTAAATATGCACCTAAAGCAATACTTTTTCTTGTAAATAGACAAAGAAAAGCACTAAAATCGCTATATATTTGTGTTGCTTGACTGGAATGTAGACGTTCTGCATATACGCTAATTATAGAACTACATTGTAATTTCATCTCGCCAAGCGGGACGAAATAATCCATATGAACGCGCGGAAACATTCGTATCGGTAAGCAAGACGTCTCGGTAAGCGGGATCATATGAACAGCCCGTTAAAAATTATATATTTAGTGATATTGATAGGGAATGTCTACCTTGGACCAAACCACAAAACAGTGATATTTACGTTTTATTTTTAGAAGCATTCAAGAGATACCATAAGTCGTGCAAGGCGATGAAGAAGAGAATTGCCAATGAACAACATGAACAGCATGTTCGTACTGTACTTGTAGGAGGAGGTGTGTTATTAGTTTATAACGCTGTCACTTAATTTGTCAGTACTCTTTTATTAAGTGCGACTAACCCCAAATATCATTTTTGGCATGTGTAATGTTTAGGTTATTCGAAGAAAAAAATGTAATATATTTTTAAAACAAAAAATCCCATCTTGATAAAAACAGGCACCTTAAACCCTAAATCTTGACTGTGAAAAAGTTGATCAAGATGAGGTTTTTTACTATAAAGATATATTTCAATTCTTCTTAGAATGACCCCATGCAATATCACACACTACAAAAATTATATTTGGGGTTCGTCGCACTTTAAGAAGAACATAATTCACCAGGGATAGAAACAATAATCAAATTGTTGCATGCAGAGGGTCCTGAATGACTTAAGATTCCTATTTTTACAACAAGAATTTATCATTTTAAAATTGTTACACCATGCATGCAAATTGTCTTGCAACTTAATTGTCTCCGCGCATTTGTGTTAGTAGACCTTTCTGAAAAAGTCTGCCTTGTGACGTAGTTTGCCGATGAATACGATCATTTGGCAAATCAGGCAAGCCAAATGCCTGCATCGTTCATGATTGCAAGGTAAGTTGCATAGTGTAACATCTCTGATCATGCAACGACAGTTTTGAAAATTAAGTCATTGCAAGACAAGCTGCGAAACAAATTGCATTGGGTAACAGCGCCCTTTATTATATTTTGTCTGAAGTAGATTTCACTAAGCAATTTATCTCGCAACTTGTCTCGTAAAGGAACTGTTGCACTACTGTATCCATTGCGAAACAAATAGCACAGTTTAGCAATTACCTCGCAATCATCAAGTCTGGCAACGTTTTTGCTGGATTAAGCGCTGCACGAAGCAGAGACAAACATGTTCTACTTTTTACAACGATTCTGGCTACGCTGCAACAATATTACAACATTCCATAATGTAACACCCCTCATTCAACTTGTCTCGCAATGGTTTTATTGACTAGGCAACAAATCACACTTGTCTTGGAAGTTGCAATACGGCTCTGTACGACTTTAAATTTCTCAAAAGTGGCACCTAACTAGATTCGGTGACTAATACGGTTAAAAAAATGGAAGTTTGAAGTACCAATATCCATAATAAAACTTGTTACCAATCGCGATTTCAAGACTCGACAGCCTCTGAAATTTGATACAATTTGGATTTTTTGTTTAGCTTCAATTATAGTGGAGTTGAGACGTCAGAGCTTCCAGTCCTTTTTTTTTTACACAAGCCGTTAATATCATCGTAGTTAAGCGATTTTCCTGTGTTCATGAACATCACAAGTGGATTTAATTAAAAAAGATTTCGATCTATGCAGCGAGGTAAACGTGGTACGCTTTCGTATTAAAATTAGCTACTCGGGGAAAACCCGGAAATTATTGTCAATGCTGATATTTATTCATCTAAACTCTGTATAATAGATATTTATTCATCTAAACTCTGTAGAATAGACATTCTGCACAATTGGAAATTAATTTAGAAGCTATCTCTCTAAGAACCGACCAATGGCTCTAGGATCAAAAAATGAAATTCTTCGTTACTTTCACAATGGAATGTATTTATCCCTAGAATAAACAAACACTGTTTGGAATTTTGAAATTTTATTTATTTTTAAATTTCAGCGATTTTTCGGTCCCGCGCCGTCGCGCAGAAAATCCTCTGTCTAAGTAGGCATAAAAATTAGCCGAATGCAAATACAAATAATTTTAAAAGTGCTCAACCAAATTTTATGATATTTTCGCCCACGAACGTGAAAGTTATTCTACTTTGAAACTTACCTGGTTTTATGATGCTTTTACAAAACTATCATGGCAAACATTAGCGATAACAAGCAACAAGTCCAAATGCGGCTTTGTACACATATCAAATTCGACTTTAAATTTCTCATAAGTTGCCCCTAACTGGATTCAGTGACTAATACGGTTGAAAAAAAGGGAAGTTTGAAGTACCAATATCCACAATAAAACTTCGGTTACCAACCGCGATTTGAAGACTCCAGAGCCTATGAAATTTGTTACCTTCAGTTATCGCCGAGTTGAGAGGTCAGAGCTTCCAGTCATTTGTAAAATGTGCTGTCTTTCCGGGTTTTGGCTCGATGCAGCGAGGTAAACGTTACAGCGAAGTAATCGAGGTAAAATAGCAGCTCGATCTCTTCCGAAAATTAAGGCTATGCCTTAATTGTAAAAAGCGTTCAAATTAAGACATTACCCTAATCCTAAACCTAACCCCCACCAAACCCCCACCCTAACCTCTAACCCCTAACCCTAATCTAATTTTAGTCTAACCCTAATCCAATCCAAATCTGGCGACCTTTTTTTTTAATTCCCACCCCTTCGCGTCAAGCATCACTTCTAGGGCCATTACTTTTATAGTAAGAAACCTTGCCTAATAATTGTGGTATTGTTAAATTAAGGCAATGCCTTAATTTTAGAGAAATTCAAATTTAAGCCATATCCTTAATTTTCAAAAGTTTTACAATTAAGACATAGCCTTAATTTTGAGAAGAGATCATGTTGAAAATAGAGTCCTTGTTAATTTGGCACTTCCCGTCATAAACAGTTTAATCGTGCAACAATTACTGCTATTTATTAGCAGAAATCCAGAGACATGCCGAATTGTCTTGTTTCTATAGCTTCTCTTCGTGTAATGCACAGCAATTCCATTAGTATATATTTGACAATTTCGATTGCCAACTTTTTTTTCACATGACACTATATACCTTATAGGGGTAGTTTACGCATTAATTAACATTCCCCATTAATTTTTAAATATATCGTGAACAGTTTCTACCATTATTCTGGCCGACGTTTCATATAAGAGACCCCACATGCCCTGGCCTACCCACACCCCCAGTACGACTCTGCCCCAAACCCAACCCTACCCCAACCTCGCGTTTTTGTGACGTCATTTGAAAACACTTGTATGAAAATAAACTTCAACCTTCATTAGCACTCCTTATTAAACAATTCCAGGTGAAGGTGATATAAAGGTCCTCAAATGACATCACAATAGAGGTGAGGTGGGTGTAGGGTAGGGGTCAGGATAGAGTTGGGGTGGGGGTCATTTGGAGACTATTCCATATATTACTCTTCTATTAAATTTCAGCCAAGCCCTGGTTGAAACACTAATCAAAACCCTTATTCAAACTATAATCCAAATCCAATTCAATTGGCATGCACGATTGCAACTGGATCTTTTTATAATAATCAGTATCTATAGTAATCTTCTAGATCAAGTCTTTTTTCCAGTTTAAATTCATTTCCAATCGTGCAGAATAGACATATAGAGTTTAGATTAATAAATATTAGCATTGACAATAATTTCCGGGTTTTCCCCGAGCAGCTAATTTTAATACGAAAGCGTACCACGTTATAATATTCTCTTATTTAATAGACTTCTTGATATCTCGGCTACATGTAAACAACTCAATATATAATGTCCATATTCTAAATATAAACTAATCGTAATACGTGCGTTAATTATTAATAGACGTACATTACTATACCATTCCCTTTGTTTTAACTTGATTATCAAATATCAAAATGTTTAATTAAATTTGAAGTTATTTAGCTATTTCATTGTTATGTTAGTTTATTAGATTTGATGGATATTCATGTCCATATCGATTCGGTGGTCTTCGAATTCGGCTTGATCTTCTTGGTGCTACATTGTTTTCATTACTGATGGATGGCTGATTGTTCTGCGAGTTTTCTTCATAATCGAAACCTTCATCATCAGTGTCTTCTTCTCGTGGTTTATTTATTCGCTTGAAATGTGACACGTTCCGTTTCACAATATGACCATCTTTACTTTGGGCAAGAATCTCTGAACCAGTTTTCTTTATCACTTTATACGGTTTGTGATTAAAATTCGCAGTTAGCTTGTTTTTCTTTTCTTGTCTAACCAGTACATAATCTCCAACTTGTAGATCACTTTTTCTTCTGTTTCTCCTTTGATTTGCATATTCTCGGTTGCGTTCTTGTCGTGTTTTCTCATTGTCTCGAGCTTCTTTATGTCGATTGACAATCTTCTTGCTGTTTATAACTGGTAATTTTCCTTTTATCACTCGGTTAAACAACAGTTCTGATGGAGGTACTCCTGTAGTGCAATGTGGAGTGGTACGATATTGTAAAAGAAAACGGTTCAATTCTTGTTTCCATGGTCGTCCTTCGAGTGTCGCTGTCTTGAGCGCTTTTCCTAACGGTCGCATAAATCGTTCAACTGTAGCATTACCTTGGGGCCAGTAGGGTGTTGAAAACTTAGCTTGAATACCAAGGGCTTTCAGATATCGTGCATAGTCGTCTCCATTAAAAGGGGGACCATTGTCAGATATAAGGGTGTCAGGAATGCCATGGACTGAGAACATTTTGTCAAGTTTTGGAATGACTGTTGAGGCTCGTGTTGAATGAACGATCTCAACCTCTGGGAATCTGGAGTATCTATCTACCGCCACTAAAAGATATTCGGACGATGGTAGTGGACCATAAAAATCTAAGTGGACAGTTCTCCATGGTAACTCTCGCATTTCGGTCATACGTAATGGTTCTGGAGGATTCGCCTGTCCGACAGCTTGACAAGTAGTGCACTTAGCAATTGTGTTTTTAACTTGGTTGTCAATTTGCGGAAACCAGATTTTTTCACGAATTAGAGACTTCGTTTTCTCTATTCCTAAGTGTGTCTCATGTGCTATATCTATTGCACGTTGTTGTAGAGCCGCAGGAATGACAATCCGTGTTCCTCGAAGTATAACACCGTGTGTGGTATACGTAAGTTCGTTTTTTACGGCTTTGAACGGTTTTACAATTGGGGAATCCCATTTGTTTGTTTTAATTGCATCATGGAGTGCCGTTAGTGCCGCGTCTGCGTTAGTTGCATTGATTATTTCTTGTAATGTCATCGCCTTAGGGACACTGTTCTCAGTTATAAAATTAATATATTGTTCCGTCATCTTCTCCTGTTTTCGTTTGCTTTCGTTTGTTGGATGACGAGAAAGATAGTCCGCAGGGTTGCTGGCACCTGATTTATAGATTATCTTAAATGTATATGGTTGGAGGCGAAGCACCCATCTTTCAATCCGTGCAGATGTTTTGGCTGTACGTTGGCCATAAATAATTTCTAAAGGTTTATGGTCAGTTATTAGTGTAAATTCACTTCCCAATAAAAATAAATGGAAATGTTCAACTGCCCATACTATCGCTAACGCTTCCTTTTCCGTCTGGGAGTATCTCTTTTCTGTATCAGTCAGCGCTCGGCTGGCATATGCAATTATCTGTTGACTGTCTACGTCACCGTTTCTTGGTTTCTGTGAAAGAATTCCAGAAATTCCTACAGGACTAGCATCAACTGTTACAAAAGTTTGTTTGTTTTTGTCGAAATATGACATACATGGAGCAATTGCAAGCGTGTTTTTCAGCTTTTCAAAAGCAGTTTGGTGTGTTTGAGTCCACTCAAAACGAACATCCTTTTTCGTCAGGTCACGAAGGGGAGCAGTTAGTGTTGCGAAATCTCGAATGTACTTACTACTATAATTGGCCATGCCAAGAAAGCTCCTGACTTCATGTGCATTATTTGGCTGAGGTGCATTTAATAGATCAGCTACTCTCCTAGGATCAGGATGAGTACCTTCTTTCGAAAAGACCTGTCCGAAAAATGACAATGTAGTACTAAGGAAATTACACTTGCTTCGGTTTAGTCGTAAGCCCTTCATTGCAAGTCGTTGTAGACATTTGTCAAGATTAGCGTCATGTTCAGTTCTTGTTGAGCCGAATACAATGATATCATCAGCTATGTTCTTGACGCCTTTAAGCCCTTGCAGTGCGGTTTGGAGTGTGTACTGAAATATCTCCGCTGCAGCGTTTGTACCATAGTTTAGTCTTTTGTAGCGATACAAACCTACATGAGTGCTAAAGTTTGTTATATAACGAGACTGTTCGTCCAGTTCTAACTGATGATACGCTTAACTCAAATCAAATTTCGAGAAAAATTTTGCTCCATTCAGGGCAACACTAACATCATTTACTGTTGGTATAGGATGGCGTACTCGTCTTATAGCTTCATTTGCGAGCCGCATATCAACACATATGCGAACCTGTCCATCTTTTTTGGGAACAGCTACAATTGGTGAAACCCAAGGAGTAGCTTCATTTTCGGGCACTTTTTCAATGACACCTTGATTTTCTAATTCAGTTATCGCGTTTTTCCCTTTTTCTCGAATGTGATAAGGTATGCGCCTTTGGGGTTGTGCTTTCGGAATTTTAGTTTTGTCTATATCTAGTTTAATTTTTTCTCCCTTCAATTTTCCAAGATCGGAAAAAACTTTAGAATGCTTTTGAAGGATGTTTTCTAGTGCGGCATCCTTTGATGTCAGTTTGTCTAGATGCAAACTAATAAGTCCGAGTTCTTGTGCAGTAGAAAGAGAAAGTAAGTTTACACAGTTCGCAGCTTTAGCGACATAGAATGTGGCTACAGATATTCGTTTTCGTGTTTCGATTACCGCTTCGAATTTTCCCAAAAATTCAACTGGTGATTTCGTATTATACGCGAAAGCTTTCGTGTTCGTGCGAGTTAATTTTATCTCTTGCATTTTGTTAAAAGTGTCACGATCGATCACATTTATTGTCGCGCCACTGTCAATTGTTGTTTGAAATTTGGCACCGCCTACTTTAACATTGACCTTGTTATTGTGCTTTGTATTTGTCATGGTATATAAATAGTCTTCATCGGAACTCGAGTTTGATTCTGTATCTAATGTTTTTAAATTTCTTTGTGCATGCTTTTTGTTTGTGTATCTCGGTGATCGCGTTTGTTTTTGTTTTCCTCGACAAACAGCAGCGAAATGATTCGGTTTTCCACAATTATTACAGGTTTTTCCTTTCGCTGGACATGCCCCTGTGTGTGGATAAGCACGCCCACAATTTCTGCAAATAACACTACTGTTCGAAAAATTACCGTTATTAGGTTTTTGTTCTAATTTATTAGCCTTACCGTCAGTTTGTTCTTTAGATTCAATTTGTTGAGCTTGGTACTTGCTCTGCTCGTCACGACGTCCTTCTAAAAGCATTGATTTTAAGTCAAATGTAGGATCACGCAGTGCTCGCTTCCGTATTTTCGATGAGTTTCCGCCTATAATGTTTTGTTCTTCGATTTCAAATTCAACTACGTCTGCGAATTCACATGTTTCTGATATTGTTCTAAGTCTGGTGTGAAATTGATCTGATGTCTCATTGTGTTCTTCAGTTGTTTGTCGAAAACGATAAACTTCGTACCGCCGATTCTTTTGAGGGTCGAAGTAAGCCTTTAATTTCTGTTTCGCGATGTCGTAGTCCGTATCAGTTCCTGTCTCGGGGATTTGTTTAAAAATCTCGCGAACTCTCGGTCCGGCTTGATATAGCAAGAGTGCTTTGGATCCGCTATTTCGCTTTGGATCCGTTATTCCACTTGCGGTTATATACATTTCGAAGTCTGACTGCCAATTGTTCCATCTTGTCGAAAGGCTTGTTCCGATTTTTGCATCTGGGCAAAATTCTGGCATTGGAGTTATTGTTACAGATTGCATGATCTGTACAGCCGGTTGCTACAGTGGTTGAGGCTCTGCCTGCTCTTCCACCATCGTTTCGTTTAATAGAATACGTTTATCTTCGTCGCCATTATAATGTTCTCTTATTTAATAGACTTCTTGATGTCTCGGCTACATGTAAACAACTCAATATATAATGTCCATATTCTAAATATAAACTAATCGTAATACGTGCGTTAACGATTAATAGACGTACATTACTATACGAGTATCTGATATTTCAGAACAGAATCTAGTTCCTTCGATATCAATGTAATATGATAATCATGATTTTTTTTCTGTGTTGGTGTAATGTACTCAGGTGAATATATGATGCTTGTGATGTTACTCTGAGTGTATATCCACACCGGGCAAGCTTGAAAAATATGCCTGACCACGGTGGGAATCGAACCTACGACCTTTGGAATACTAGCCCAATGCTCTGCCAACTGAGCTACGCGGTTTGGTCGGTTCGAGTATGTGATATTTCGGAACAGAATCTAGTTCCTTCGATATCAATGTAATCTGATCATCATGATTTTTTTTCTTTTTTCGAACCGACCAGACCGCGTAGCTCAGTTGGCAGAGCATTGGGCTAGTATTCCAAAGGTCGTAGGTTCGATTCCCACAGTGGTCAGGCATATTTTTCAAGCTTGCCCGGTATGAATATACACTCAGAGTAACATCACAAGCATTATTTTCTGGTTTGTTTTTAAAAATGTTGTTGTATTATAGATAGTTTATACGGTATCTGGCTTCATACGACAAACGGTTGAAAAATCAACCAAGATGGCCTCGATTGCAAACGAGCAATTAATTTACATATTTTGAACGAAATTAACTATACGCTATAACAATTGCCAATCTTGTAGGCTATTCTTAACACTCGTAATTATATGCGAAGGTGATTTAGGAATAAATAACACCTAATAAGGAGTTTTGAATAAAATATAAGGATGTAGATGGAGAACCACAGGTATAAGAAGGCGATTCAGCTCGGTTTTAGCTCAGTATCTTCAAGTCAGCAACAAAGTGAGCGTTTTAGCGAGACGATCAGACCCACCCATCCACCCGGGAAAATTCGTGCACTTTCAAACACAGAAAGTTCGTCTACGACTCACTTTCCTTTGTCGACTATTACTTTTTTCCAATACCTAAATCAACTGAGCTAGAATGCGAGTGTTGGGAAATAGAATACTAACCACATGTACGCAATGCGTACCTATTTTTCATATCTTGCTTACTTCTTTAATCCCTGTTGTGATGTCACGAAAGCTACCGTTAATGAGATCAAATTTATCCAAGATGGCGGACATCTCATTACTTCAAGTGAAAATATTTCAAGAACTAAGCAAGATATGAAAAATCGATAAAAGAAGTTAATATATAGTTTCAAAATTTGTTTCAAATGAGAGAATACAAATTTTTGTTATATAGCTAGCGTGGACACCAAACGTGATTGGCTGATTTGTGGTCGCGTGACTTCAGATAAATGCAATGTTTCCCGCCGGGCAACAAGTGAAAAATTGTTGTCCGCCTCGACCGGCCACGTACATAAATAAACAAAATGGAGGCACAACTCAGATAATTAGAAACTACGATTTTCCACGTTTGTGTTAAAATAAGGAATATAAAAGAGAAGAAAAATACACAACAGGCAACAGGATATGCTGCTGAAACCGTTTAAGTAGGTTCTTTTAATTTTAAACTCGTTTACACTATAGAGTTTTCGTCACGAAATACAATTGTTGTATGAATGTTGTTGAAGTTGATTTTTGTTCGTCGCTATATAACAAAACACTTAATGCCTGTTCCCTCGGGATATAGTTAGTTTTATTTTCCCTTGAATCTTAATGTTTCCCTCGACTTCGTCTCGGGAAACATTGAGATTCTCGGGAAAATAAAACTAACTATTTCCCTCGGGAGCAGACATTAAGTGTATAATCAGTATTGCCATTCCCCATTAATAGATATAGAGGATATTAGACGGTTGCGAAGAGATATGGATTTTATTGTTCGAGTGGCAAAAATAATATCTCACGAGTGAGCACAGCTAACGAATGAGATATTGTTTTTGACACGAGAACATAAATCCATATCTTCTCGCAACCGTTTAATGTTCTGTTTATTATATGGACTTATTCTGAGTGACAAAAATACACACAAAGACGACACGTAAATAAGCACGCGAAAGACCAGTGTAAAAGGCGATATTTTTAAAACTATGGTGCAAACATAAAACTAGAATAAATTTTACTTATCTCAAAATGTCTTTTAAATGTTTTCGTTTTATATCAAACGTTAATTTCGTTTTAAATACAAACCAAAGACCATTTGTATTTTCAAAACAACAACAACAATGAAAATGGCGGGAAATTTTCGAACTTCGTATGTCACTCACAGGGGTGAAATACGGAAAATACGCGCACCTGGTCCCAGATGTAGTGACGTATGAGTTCTAAGAGTGTTTTAGTTTCCAGTAAAACACCATTGTCCATATAATAATTAACAATTATTTGCCGAAGTGATTACCGGTGAATATTATACCTCAAATTCAAATTGTCTAATGAAAAAACAGCATTTGTACCACGTGATAATGTGATTTTTTACGGTATTTCACTCAAATTCATGATTTCGCAATTTCATGATTCTATATCGAGATTCTTTATTATAATATTGTCATTCGCCGTATATGAGCTGTTCTGCAATCTGACTGGCTGAAAAACTACATGAGTTTTGCGAAGCAGAAAAACGGAAAATATTCGCTTTGGGAAAGATAATTGCACAAGGAAAAACTCTCAAAAAAATTTGACAGGTTAGCAAAATACATTTATTACATAGAAATTAGTTTAAATACAAGTTGTTTAAAGAATTAATACCGAAACAACAGCGAAAAAAACATGTTCATTGACAATATAAATTGTTCAGAAAGTTTGCAACGAAAGGAAAATGAATTTGCAGTCAAGAAGCACTAATTACTATACTACCAAACATCTGTATAATATATCTGATCTTTTCTGTGAGATATACCGATTCTAAGAGCATTTCTTTCACTTCGTCTTCGAGTTGTATTAAAAACAAAAGTATTTCAAATTTTCAAGCCCAAGACGGCAAGAGGTTTTGGCCGAACAAATTTTCAAGACATTGTAATTATTGCTTCAGTTAATGGCTATTAGACTACATTATAAAACAATTATACCATTCGCTCTGCACAAATGATTTTAGAACTGCACATTTTGTGTAGAACTGCACGTTAAAATAAACCCTGACTGAGACTGCATATTATAAATACTATATTACAGCAATAATTCTTAAACGTGGAGGGTTCAGAATTACTGATACCCAATGAACGAAATAGCCAAATATGCGAACGTTTATATCTGTGACTGTGACAAAGCAGGGTCAGAATTTCTGAACCTTGTATGACAGTGATTCCGCAATATCTCACTCAAAATGCAAAGCCATAGCATGAAAGGTTCAGAATTTCTGACACCTCAATGAACAAGTCTATCGAAATAGTCAAATATGCAAACGTTTTAAACATTTTGAGTGAGCTATTGCGGAATTACTGTTATACAAGGTTCAGAAATTCTTACCCTCCTTTGTTGATATCTGTAACAAAGGAGGGTCAGAATTTCTGAACCTTGATATAATAATAATCCCGCAATATCTCACTCAAAATGTAAAGCCAAAAGTAAAGCCTGCTGCCAAAATGGAAAGCTTTAACACAAAAGGTTCAGAATTTCTGACACGCCAATAAACAAGTGCAAAGAAAAAGTAAAATACGCGAACGTTTATATATCAGTAACAAAGTAGGGTCAGAATTTCTGAACCTTGTATATAACAGTAATTCCCCAACATCTCACTCAAAATGCAAAGCTTTAACATGAAAGGTTCAGAATTTCTGACACCCCAATGAACAAGTGTATCGATATAGTCAAATATGCAAACGTTTATATCTGCATGTAACAAATGAGGGTCAGAATTTCTGCCGGAAACTTGTATAATAATAATTCCGCAATATCTCACTCAAAATGCAAAGCTTTAACATGAAAGGTTCAGAATTTCTGACACCCCAATGAACAAGTCTATCGAAATAGTCAAATATGCAAACGTTTATATCTGTAATCAAGGAGGGTCAGAATTTCTAAATCTTGTATATTAAAAATTCCGCAATGTAAATGAACATTTATAAATAAAAGGTTATATTACTGTAAATATAAAACTTATTTAAGAGTTATACAGTACAACATCAGAGTTCCTGGCACAACTTTGAAATAAAATTAATTTAAATTAGACAGTTCACTTACGAAAACAGTTTGCTCTTTTTTCAATTTTTAGCTTTCCTACAAAAATACTGAACACGTTAATTTAAGAAACTTATAACTATACTAAAAAGAAGCAGTACATGTTTTTAGCAAAACTGATGAACAACATTCGACAAAGTCAAATGCATAAATGGTCAAAACAAACTTGTCCCATACTTCATGACGTCCCGCACTAAATCAATTCTTATCATGTCCTTAATTTAAAGGAAAATTAACAAAAAAATGCTTTACAACTTATTTGAAACGACTTTCCAAGCTATTATACATCGTATTTCAATATTTGCTCTTTCCACACTTAAGATCTAGAGTTGGGATATTTATAACGCCTCTTCGTGAGCAGACGTGCTTTGTTGAGCTCTCTAAAATTTCAAAATTTTTGTAATACAATCCAATACAACACACTTGAATGGATGAAAAATTATATGAAAGACTATCCTGACGATTATTAGCGATTGAAAGTTGTTTATTCATTTGTACAATGAACAATATGGCAACCAGCTTAAGCGATAAGCTATGCATTGCATGGTCAGGTACTTATGAGTCTCTAAAACAGTTTGTAAGTGAAGATTTACAACTCAAAGGAACTTGGGAACAGCCTGGAGGTGATAGGAAGTTGTTTAGTTGTGATACATCAACTATACTATGGAGAAAGAATAAGGGATTGCTTTCCATCAATGGAGAAAATGCGACCGAAATCATGAGAGAGTTATGTAAACGGATGTGTAATTATCATGCAAATAATTCACAAGTATTTGCCTCAGCCCACACTCAACTATCAAATGAATTATGTGATGATGTGCATACGGATATTGAAGATCTAAAACTGGGTCAACAAATCAATGGCGAAGCAATCCAGTCTCTATCGGCCTCAATCTCGTATATAACTTCTCAGTTACAAGATTTGGTGAACAAAAACAAGACTGATTCTGATATTTCCGCTTTGCCAAAGCAACCTTGCGTATCGGACGAGCTTACTGATTATGTAGATGCCGACAGTGCTGGTGTTGATAATTCTTTTGTCATACAAGAATCGACTAATCCTCGAACGAACAATGGGAGCACTACCAAACCAAGGCCAATTAATCGTGAAGAATACAATAATCAGTTTAACGAGTTAAACGGGAATGCTTCCGTAAATCCTATAGAAGTGAACCCAAATAGTGCATCCGCTGATGTTTCTATAGAAGATAATAATAGTACGAAAGCACATCACCCTACCTACGCAGAAAAAACGGCTAATCAAACCGCTACCAAAACAAACCACCAAGATACTATCAAGAATAACCTAAGCAAGAATTCGGAGCATACCTCGCAGAGTGTGGTTTCTGAGGCCGGACAGTCGCCTGATGATTTTATTGGCGTACAGCGTAAACGTGGTAAGACTAAGAAATTGTTCGTAACGGGAATCGCTGAAAGTGTAAACAAAAGTCAAATCCTTTCTTACCTCAATCAAAGAAATATTTTCCCCACTTATATCTCGGTTTTTCGAAGCCGCCGTCGAGAGACTCTTTCGTGTAAACTCCATATACCCTCAGGCGCCAGTGCACTGGTGGAGAAGGAAAACTTCTGGCCCACGTTTGTTACTTGCAAACCATGGCGACCAAAAGATCATGACATGAACACAACTCAGAAGAAAATAAACTCGACCCAGAATGGGAGCTACTCAACCCTTGTGTAATGGCGGAGACACCCTTGCAAAACATTTCTACAGTACACGGTATGGGAAGGTCTAGAAGACAGCATTTCGGCCGACTCAAACCAATGTGTACTCGAAATCTCAGTAACCTTGTTAAAATTCCTATTACCAAAACTCATTCTCCAAGAACTGAATTCGTTCCCAAAATTATGCTAACTAATGTCATGTCTCTAGTTCCTAAGCTTGACGAGCTACGTATTTTGACCTCTGCACAAAGTTTTGATTTGGGTTTTATAACTGAAACTTGGCTGCGAGTGTCCGTTTGTGACACCCACGCGACTTTATTTGATTACCACCTCGTGAGGCGGGATCGTAGTCTTGGTATCCACGGTGGTGTCTGCATGTACATAAAGAATTCCATCCGTTTCAAACGATTACCTGAAATTGAACATTTAGACTTTGAGGTTTTATGGACACACATTAGACCACCAAGATTACCAAGGGGAATTAACGGCATTGTTTCTGCGTGCGTCTACCATCCTCCAAGTTCCTGCAATACAGATCTTTTTCAATACCTATCAGACTCACTGACACTACTGGAAAGTCTTTTTCCAGGCTGTGGAATTATTATTGCTGGTGATTTTAACCACTTTGACACTAAAGATCTTTGCCGAGATTTTCAGTTAAAACAATTGGTTGATAAACCAACTCGTGGTGCCAAGATTTTGGATCTTATACTTACAAACATGCATAAATTTTACGATGTACAACCAGCCATGGTTTTCCCTCCTTTCGGATTATCAGACCATAATGTGATAATGGTTGAGCCCAAAGTTAAAACATCATCAGAAACCACAAGTAGAAAGACAGTAATAAAAAGAGACATACGTCAATCACGCAAAAAAGAACTTGGTCGATATCTGAGTAACTTTGACTGGCAACTTATCGATTCCTCCGAACCGTGCGATAAGAATTGTGATATCTTATGCTCCGCAATAAAGACGGGTTATGACATCCTTATGCCTGAGAAACACGTTAAATTCCATCGCAACGACAACCCATGGATAACCGAAAAATTGAAACAGCTGATCAAGTTTCGACAACGTGCGTTTTCATCTAATAACACTACTCTTTTCAAATTCTACCGAAATAAAGTGAATAGAATGAGAAAATCTTGCCGGGCAGACTATTTTGCTTCAAAAGTTGCTAATCTGAAAAAGTCTAACCCCAAATCTTGGTGGACAGAGGTTAAACGTATCTCCGGTATGAGACCTGTATCTGGCAGTTTGCTTAACCAACTTCATGTCGAAGATACAGAACATTTAACACACAAAAGTTTTGCAGATTTAATTAACAAAAGCCTAATAGAACCAATGAATACTTATGATCCCTTAAATGT
>CACRXK020005810.1:0-26911 GCA_902702795.2 Paramuricea clavata
CTTCTTACAGCGGATGTCATCCATGGTTTATCGTTAGGACGTATTACAACTATTCTACTTGGAATATGCTTTTTAACTGTTGAGTAAAAATAGTCAAACCAGTTTTTATAAGCATCGTCAATCCGGTTATTGTCTCTTTCACAATTTTCCCAATTAAGATTTGAAAGTTCCTCATTAAGCTGTGCTATATTGATATTGGAGAAATCCCAAATGTGTCGTTTAAAGGACTTTTGCTTATAGTACGGAATCTTGATTTTCGTGTAGACGTAGGAGTGATCACAATTCGATGGTGGACTACATGTACCCGAATCAGAAAAATATCGTGGACAATTAGTAGGGCCCCCCATGATTTTTACGTGACGCGTGTTTAGCTGTTATTTCAAGCGTTATCACGTGATTAAGTTATTTTTGGTGCGTGAAATCGTGAATTTAAATGTTGGCGAGAGTCGGGAAAAGGCCAACTTAAACGGCGGATTTCGTGATTACTTTACCAAGTAACGTGATTACGTGCACCAGCATTGAAGCTAACTTTAAAAAATCGTCCCCAAAAGGCCTCAAAACAGAACAAGGGCCAACAAGAGAGCAACTTATTTGGCCTTTATCGCCTTAATAATTATTTCGGGCTATTTCGACGACTTGGCACATTCTCACTTCCGGATTGCTACTCCACTTCCGGTATATTTATTATTTGCTTTGGAAAATATGGCGGCGGTTTTGCCGCGAGAAGTACAAACTGAAAGGCCTGAAAGCATTATCGAATGCATCGCGATCTTCTATCAAAAGGGAAAGACCAAACTTGATTATGTTCGAAAAGAGAGGTATCGGGCCAGAATTCCAACGGGAATTAAAAGTTTAACGAAGCTGAAAAGCATTGTCAGGTACGTGAATTTCAATTTGTTGATTTAAATAAAATTTGAATATATAAAATATGCATGCTTTCTAGGCCTTTCTGTGGCTTGTGTGTCCTGTCCGAAGGGTTTGGGCTTAAATAGCCTTAAATAGGCTTAAATATGACTAAAATAACAGTAATTATTTTTTTTATTAGGGTGAATTTTTTATATTTTCTTATTCTGGCTTGTCATTGTCAACCACAATGATTTGTTTGCTCTAATCTTGGGAAGTGATAAATAGAACAATTTACATGACGATTATAAACATTTCTTTGGTGCATTTTTAGTACAAATAAGTTAAAATGAGCAAGTATAACAATAGGATGGTTGAAATATATGATGGATTGAAAACAAAAACATCTATTACTCCACCATTAAAATTGCTGCCAAGCAGAGCAGGTTTGGGCGTGCAATGCATTGTGGGGCCCTTGTGGTTGACAATGACTCTTTAATAAACACATGTAGACTATGTATATAGGTTGTTCAAGATGGTTGCCAAGGCATGGCCCATACGGCCAGGGACCAGTGTGTTTTGTGGCCTATTGAATCATATTTTATTTTATGTACATTAACTACATCCATGTGTCGGCTGCCAGTTTGCCCTATCATGACCTATACTGTGAAATAAACAGACAGGTCGACACTGGCCAATTTTGTGTTGGTATATATTTATTCTTTTATCTCCCTATAATTACATTTATTTTTGTGTTTAATTTTGAGAAAATCAGTACATGCCATTACAAATTACAGCCATTCCTAGACACTTTCATGATATAGATTTCAGCAAAGCTTATGTGAATCGATTTGTATATCTTTCTTGCAGTTCCCAGGGAGGAATACAAGTTATTTGCCAAGATATCGGCTTTGGTAGTAACTTTGAAATGCGGCTAAGCAGAGAACACAAAGGAGGCAATGGAACAGTTCTGTATGCAATTAATACAGATTTTCATGTAACTTTAGAATTGCCAGCAATTCTGAATGGGAATGACAAATTACAAAGTAAGTTCTGGTACAGGCTGGTACAGTTACTATAGGGCCACTATAGTTACGTTTGAGAAAGGTGGAGGTTTGTAGAGGTGGAGGTTTGGCCCAATGTACACAATCATTGGGAACAATGTATCTCTGCCTGGGAACTATACAATGTTCTAAAAATATATTTGAAAGTTTATTTTGCAAACCAATTCTACAAGTTTTATAAAAAATTTATTCTAAATAAAGTAACAAAAAATAAACGAATTGCCAAAGTTTTGTTTATCTTCCCAGATGTTAATTCTCCTTGACACTGCAGCTTTGTGTTTAACGTCTCTGCCTACTCTGGTACCTTCGATGCGTTGAAAACATAAAGCCTCTTAAAACTATGTGCAGTAAAGCATTCAAAATTTCAATATAATTTTTCATTTCCTCAATTGTAGTTTCCTTGAAATTTCTACTTTGTTTGGAAAAATTTGAATATTACAATATAACGGTAGGCCTACTTTTTCATTTTTACAGTTACAGTATATCCTGTGATTACATCATTTTCCAAGAACGTTCCCATTATAAACATAGAAGTTGTTGGCTCTTCATCTTCACGTCCAGAAACCTCAAAAATAGTTCCAGAGGTAGCAATAATTGATGACGAGGACGCATTTAAGAAAGGTATTTAATGTTGCTTAGATTTCTTATATTGATATATTTTGGCTGTTGAAATCTGACAAT
Organism: Paramuricea clavata; assembly: GCA_902702795.2. Lineage (NCBI taxonomy): Eukaryota > Metazoa > Cnidaria > Anthozoa > Malacalcyonacea > Plexauridae > Paramuricea > Paramuricea clavata. The sequence goes on from CACRXK020005810.1 coordinate 2,589, forward strand.
TAATCTAACTATGTAAAAGCAGCCACTATCGTTTTATTCACCCAAGTATATATTCCATTTGAACCATAGAACTACTTGAGAAATTTCAAGGAAGCACACTTCAAGATTCATCCAAACAGCGTATTATAAAAAGTAGACAAAAACCTATTGTGTGGCCTTGGAATATTCACTGTGGAATATGTAAAAAGAAATGTATGGTACGCGTTGATGCGAAAACAAACGGGAGAATACAATATTTCAAAAAACGTAAGTATTTGTAATATTTTACCACTGCACCTGTTAGAATATTTTTTTGTATTTGTTTAACTGAGTGTTTATGACTTTTAGGTCACTTTGATCACTGTGAAAAAAAGGCAACAGAGAGGCAAAAAGCAAAAAGTCAACTGACCATCAAAGAAGCGTTTGCCAGGAAACCAAGGCCTTCAAGCAATGACAGCCTTGGGGAAGAAATGAGCCCAACCGCGGCAAAAAGGCCTATGTTGGAGTACGACTCAGACATTGAACTCTCCGAGGGCGAGGAGGAAAAGTAATATATCTAAAATAATAACTTTTCTTTTTTATTTGATAGGCTGTGTTTGCAAAACCCTAATCTTTAACTGCATTGAAATCAACAATTACTGTAAACTTAATAATATATAAACATAATAACTGCAAGTTGTACTATAATTTTCGTAAATGCAGGTAAACCAACTTCAGCACGCTATTATGCGAGAAATACTGAGTGTATAGACGTACTTTTTTATTGCTGTAGAAATTGGGATCTTATCTATCAAATGACGCATTTCTTGTATCATTTTGAGCAGAAACGAAATGACATATTTACAACGTTGGGAATTATTTACACCTGAAGTTAGAAATCGTTTATAGATAATCAACACCATGATATGAACAACTAATCTATGAATAAATTTACGAAATCTAATTAACAAACAAGACACTGGTTAATTGCATTTTCTTTAGTTCGACCTTTCCGCCATATGAATTCCCAACGGTGGAAATATGCGATTTTGACCGGCAATTTTTATTAAGGCCTACATTTGATAGCTAGAAGCCTATTATTTAGGCTATTTACAGTGATTAAAAACCACGCCAAGATAACCAGTATTTTTCACCCAATAGCGTCAGTGCTAAGTTGGCAAAATCATAAATTTTTACCGACCAAGTTAGTCGCTCAGCCTACTTTTTACAATCGCTTTCTTTTGAAGTTCCTTTGTGTTTGAAAAGGCGAAAACACACATTTGAGGCATATGATTCATGTTTCCTTTGAATTGAAAAGATTTCCACCAAAAGATGAGATTTGTTCATAAGTAAACCGTATGTACTTTACTGTAACAATGGGATGATACTGGCCGGCACTGTATTTAGCCTACTTAAGGGTGTTCCAATGATTCACCTTCACTCTTCAGATTCGAAGATGATGACATTCAAATGGCCAGTTCTGACGACTTTGAAAGCAATAGTGATGTCGAGGTGGAAGCTGAACAGCACACAGACATTGACTCAGATGTCGAAATCCTTGGAAACTCTTCTGAATTTGATGGCGAGTGGCGGTTTATTGGTTTAGCAGTTGAAGATGCTGATCCCGTGTGCAAGTGCTTAAATAGGCTAATTAAAGCTGGGAAGATACCAAGGGACAGGATCTTCTACAAATATTTGTCAAATGTGGTGGAAATATTCTACAATCCCTTGCATCCATGGGATAGTGACGTTCTCGAATTTTTCAGCTCTCTGTCCTATCTTGGTGGTCAACGAACTTACAATATGGTTAGAGGACCTATGCAAGCTGGACAGGGCCGTCTATGTGCCAATAAGAGCGGAGAGGTGAACATGAATCTTGGAGGACCGTCGACTGAGACTCTGCGCAAAAAACAAGCGGCATACTCTACACAATCCGGTGTTCACAGACATTTAAGTGATTTGAATTACACGCTTTGCAACAAAGCAGGATTTGAACAGAAACCTGACACACTTATTGCTACTAGTTCGTTAGAGGTTTATCCAGTAGTACTCGCAAATGATGGAACAGCTCTTCACCCAGCAATTCAGTTTGATGAAAGAATGAAACAAAATATAGGGCTTGAATTCAGCGTCGATCTAGATTATGTAAATGACAATCCATTTCTGTCAAAAGAAACATTGCAGAAATTCCTGGTTCGAGAAGTTCTTGTGACATCCGTGACAACAATCGATAACAAATGCAGTCTTCCTGTTGCTGTGGATTATGTAGGAAAAGCGGGTAAGACAGGCAAAAATATGCAGGAGTTATTCACAAATCAGGTGAAGCTTTTGCAAATTTGTCAGAACTGTTTGAAGCGGTGTAGGACGAGTGATTTGGTCATCGATAAGAATCAGCATGAACTTTGTGCAAGCGAATGTCAACGATGTTATGATTCAAGAGCTGTTTGTGAGAGTTGTATTCCACTTGGACATAAAAGTTACATCCCATCAGTTCGAGCTTGCGAGTATTGCCTGTCTAATGGCGTGAAGTGTATAAGAAGGGTCGTCATGGTACTGACTGTGGATTGCGAGGAAGGTAACAAACAGTGTTTACTCCAGCTCAAAGACGCTTTAGAGAAAGGAACCATTGATCATAACCTTCACCTGCTATCCATTTTTCCAGATTGTCCACACGTTTTGAAAACGTGCAAAGCCAGTTTTGCCAATTGGTATTTGCAGTTCAACAACGAGAGAGGATGTCTAAGCATATTTTACACATTATGCAATAAATCAGAGTCAGTTGTCAGAAAGAAAATGAAGGGCTATTTGCCCAAGAACGATTATGTCAGGAACCGTGATCGACAAGATCCGACAGCCGTTTTGAAACTGTGTAACACTGAACTGTGTGACTACGTGGCAGGCCTGGGTTTTGTGACCCACACCATCGTTCCCGAAATGGTAAGATTTACCTCAACAAACCGTATTAACACACATAAAAACATCACCAGTGTTGCAGTCGGACCACATGGATGGATACTTTTCTTGTGCTACGACGACCAGAAAAAGGTATACAAATTATACAAGTCCAAGCTACACAACCCAATCCAGGATATTGAGCTGATATGCGCTACTCTCAAAGGGGATAAAATTTATCACATTGCTAACTTGGTCTATAACTGTGGAAACGAAAATCCCATATCATTCTACAATATAAAACCGCGTAGTTCTCCGAATATTTCCATAGAGAAACTACGACTAAAGACAGACATCGATCCTTTACTCGCAGAACTCAATCTAGTGGCTGGTCGCACCGTGAAAGAATCCAAAGCTCGATTGTTAGCTCATCAGAAAACACAACGGAGATTGTATGAAGAAAAGAAATGGAACTCGACTGAAATTAACTTTGTTGAAAATAATTCTCTACAGTTTGATGACATCTCGATAGTTGATCAGCACTTAATTTACGGTGCATGCTCGTCCAAACGGAGCCTTGAGCAAATACACTTAAAACGCGACACTGTTGGTATTCAAGGGACTGCAGTTACTGTCGTCTCTTATCACGAGTCTTGGGAGAAAGTGCACTGCCTTTTGTTACACAAATCTAGTCTGCTTGTTTTTTATGGCAAAGGCATTTTCATGTTCAACCTTGACACACAAGTATCGTTAACCGTTGTACCAGAGTCATCAGGATACATTCCTCGATACGGTTATGTGTACAAAGATGGCTTTCTCTTCACAAGTAACGATGATCACCGTTTGTATTTTTGGCAAAATAGCCAAATAACAACATTTGCAGGAGATTCTGAAGGTGGAAGCAGAGATGGCACAGTCCAGTTTGCCCGTTTTTACAAAATATCTAGTATATGTGTGGAATTTGATCATGTAGTATATTTGTCAGACTACGCCACAGGATCTATTCGAATGTTAACTACGTTAAAGAACACTGCTTCTTTCCTAAAGGCGGTTGGTAAATTAAGCACTGCATTTTCCGTACACGAAAAGCATCAGTCGTACGATACTAAGACGATGGACGAAGCCATTGCACTTGTAACACAATGCAATGATACACTTCAAGAAAACGAAGAAGTCATAAGACAACAACACGAAAACCTTCCCAAAGCTTTGAACGGCCCAGAGGGAAGTATTTCTGCCAAAACCATGAAGTCAATATTCTTACTACAATGGGGACTCGCAAAATTGAAATCAAATCTTGATGATTTTGACTATAATTCAACCAATCTACTCAGTTGCATGACACTAGACATTGAGCATTTGCACTCCACGGTAAACTTCAAGCATGGTGTACAAACAATGCTTCAATATGCAAGGTCATTTTCCTCATCCATCAAAGAAAGTGTCAAAGCTCTTACAAATTGGAGTGCGTTTTATTACACTAGCAATCAAGCACGTTGGTATCCACCTCCTGAGAGTGGTTTAAAACTAAATGAATTACGTTTCCCAAGGCCAGCGGACCCAAGACAACTTGAAGACGACAAGAAAGTGCTGATGAGAGAATGGGCCTCGCTGAACGGTGCTGTAGTTCGTCAGAGAAGTGTTCGCCAAGAAACAACAATGGCGAAAGCTGGAACGCTGCCTGAGGGAAGCTATGAAGTAGAGCTGGTCCCAAACACTGCCAATGATTCAGGTTCAGAAGAAAACAATGACGAACAAGAGCTGCTGGTCCCAAACACTGCCAATGATTCAGATCCAAAAGAAAATAATGATGAAATTCTGCATTATGATGACGACGATGATGAATCTGACATTGAAGACATGGCTACTGAACTTTCACGGACGAGTTTACAAAATTTTCAGGACTTTCAAACTACCGAAGTCGGAAGGGAGACGTCATTTCTTCTTGGTGGGCGTTCGAGATATGGAAGAACAGTTCGTTTCAATAGCAGATTTGCTTGAGGTGAGCCGCTATGTTTAAATGCGTTTCAAAATGCCTGTTGACCATATTGTCTTTACCAATGGCAGTCTTGTTGGAGATAAGATTAAAATGTTTGATCAGAAAATTCGGCAAATTAAGTGTCAAACAGACAAATGCGCACCATCAGTGCTATTTTCTGCACATGTTCGACGTCCTAATACATTATATCAAATTCAGTAAGTATGCTATATTTTTCGCCCTCGCGTGAACGTGAAACTAGCTTTTTCTTTTACGTGACGTGTTATTTAGATTTATTTTTTGCGTGAATGCGTGAATTTATGGGGCTCATGGGGGGCCCCATTGTATGGTTTAGTTTGTTTTTGTATTTTTTGTATTTTATTTCATTCTTTTTTCATGGTTTTGTCAAATAGGTTTTGTAAAGTTTGTTTTTTTGTTTTATTGAATTTAGCATGCAATTTGTCATCCACGGACTTTTGATTTTGATTATATTACTTTTACTCGATTTTTTTGTTAAGGGAAAATTTGTTTTGTAAATTTTTCTAAATGAATCAGAAAATTCATTGAAGGCAATTTCAGGATTTGCATTAGTAAGTACATTGCTCCAAGATAAGTTTTTAATTTCATCAGTGAAACAGTCAATATTTTTTTTGTTAAAAATTCTTGTATAATCTGGTTCATTGGTTGTTTGCTTTTCACACTTGTTATTATTATCCATGTTACACATGTGAACAATAGGTAAATGGTCAAAATGGTCTGATATATCACTAAAGATAATTCTGTTAAAGCTTTGATCAATTTTATCAATATTGTTAGTAAAGATGTTGTCAATTAATAAAATTATCCTGGCAGTTTTGTCAGAATTGTCCAGTTGTAATATATCATATTTTGAAATTGCCAACAATATTTATGGTTTGCCCATTAACACCAAACACGTTCCCCTTGACCAGTAAAATCACTTGGTGTTTAACAAAGTAAAATAACAAAGGGCACATTGTGGCTTGATAGGTTAAATATACCTTACAAATTCCAACAAAAATGTAAGTGAGGCTGTTGGGTCAAATTAGCCTGTATTCAAACCACAGGAGAGCCTGTTGCAGGCTAATTTATGCCAACCACCTCGCTTTCATACTGCCGGAATGATCACTAAGGTCTATTGGCAGTACTAGTAGATATTGTGATATACTTTATTGTGATAGTATACAGTGTCAAAATCCCTACCCCATTACACTTTTAATCTTTTAATACACCACTTCCTCCCTTAAAGGGCTGTTTATGTGGAAGCGGGCTGGCCCACGCTTAGCAAGACAGCCCAGTAAGCGAGACTCGCTGTGTAGTTATTTTTATAGTAAGAATTACCAAGCGTTTATATAGACAAGTGGGCTGGCCCAGTTGCAGAGATCTTGCTTGCCGGGATTAAAATTTGTCCATATAAACACTCACAAGCGGGCTGGCCCGGTTCAGTGCAGGGATGATAGTTCAAAGATGCCGCCACAAGCTATTTTTAATAACTGTCAAAACAATGTTAAAACAACAAAATTGTCCCGGCAAGCAGGGTGAAATTTTCTCATATAAACACAAGAGAAATTCATCCTGCTTACCGGGCAGCCTCGCTAACCAGGCCAACCTGGCTTCCATATAAACAGCTCCTAAGAAAAGCTAAATCATGTGGCACTATGCTAACCAAAATGTGAAGTTGTTTGATCATAACAACAACAGTATTTATGAACAGGTACTGTAAAGGCAAATTGAAAAAACAAATAACATGCCTTCTACAGCTGACAGAAAACTTTTATTATGATCGGTCCTCACAGGCTGCCATATAATGGGTGAAAAGAACTGTGCATTAACTTAATTTCCATGACACCTGGGATCAATTGAAGTAACAATCCTTGTATACTTGAAGCCCCCTCCCCCAAATATATCTAGTAATTCTTACAGGAAATACAAGATTTAGTGATTGTAATATCAACAATTTTGCTCACTATTTTTTGTATTTTGCAACAGTTTTCACTTTACATGCCATACTTTTGGCTGCAGGTTGGAATAACATAGGGAGACAAAATGTTTATAATTCAAAACAAAACACAGTGAGCACACATAAATTGTATGTGTTGAATAGGTTTTTGCATTTTTGGCATAAGACAATTTATGAGACACTGAGACAATTTAACCCAGGCATTGAGAGAGGTTCGGCTTAGGATTTTGGGTTTGATGGCTATAGATCTACCCATAATCTTATGCCGAACCTCTCTCTAGTCTCTACGCCAGGGTTAAGTTGTTACCCTTTGGCATAAGGTGGACACTAGTGACTAGATGTTAACTTCAAATAGATCCCACTTGTGACTGTTTACAAATTTTTAACATGATGCTTACCAAGCAAGTAATAAATTGTTCACTATTAATCTCCCTGGTTAATGACAGCTTGAAGTCTTAAGTCCAAAGAAAAATCCTCCCTGTCGTATCGCTGAACATAAAATGTAAGTGTCAGTTTTTCTTGCTTGACATTGTAGTCAAAAATCAGTGGTGTTGACTTTCCCACAACTATGGCTGCCCTTCCAGAATACCGTAGCAGTGTGCGCCCATTTTCCTTGACTTTGGTGAAGTGCCTTTTCTTTAAAAAATTATTCCCACCAAATCTAACCGGTGAGAACATCTTTGACGCCATCTCGAATCGGTCAACAGTCACCAACATTTGAGTCTTGGTGTTCTTCAACGACCCGCCATACCCAACAGCAATATTGCACAAATGCCGAAATATATTGTACGGCAAAAACAATTTCACGGGCGGCATCAGTCCAGTATTTCTGGAACGGCCAAGCTTGCTAAAAATGGATTTCCCCAATTCTCGAAGATACGAGTCGATTAGAGGCCCGGTAAGCTCGAACTTGTTAGAAGCTTGTTGTTCTAAGATGGGATCAAGGTCTCGCATTTCATAGTTTGGCTTCGACTTGCACTCCCATACGGCATTCAACCACAAAGTCTCCACCGAAAATTTCATCGCAACTAGTGCGGGGTTCCAAAATTTTGCCGATCTCTCTGTGTCATCTCCAGATGACCCAAGTTTAAGCATGGAAAGCGCAGCTATAAATCTCTCAGCCTCTGAATTCACCATGTTGAAAAGTTTAATTTGGAGGGAAATCTACTCCCTGTGTAATTACCGCTTACGGTATCCGAGCCCGCGCTTCCGGAGGAAAACTCCTTAGCAACCGACCATCGTGCAGCCACCTCTATTAACTCTTTCTCAGCCGGTACCATTACGCGTAGAACGTGCAGGATCTATGGATGTTTTCGTTAATATCTTCGATTCAAATAAACGCTATGTCGTTGAAAATACCACCATTCGATTCAGTGTAAAAATATCTACTTATTCATAACAATAGTTTCAGTCAATGGCAACATTATAGTGATTTATGAGCTTTTAAAGTCAAGCGAGCTCGTATATGATCAAATTATGCAATATTACTAACAAATTATAAACATAAACATACCTTTCGCCGAACATAACTTCGGCCCTTTGAGATGTATGCTCATTGTGACACTCTTGTTCGATTAACCATTCGAAATGCTGTATACTGTCTTATTTTCAAAGTTCTTTCTGTAAATTCTAGCCATTTATTACCAGATTTACATTTCTGGTCCGAGTTTGATTTTATCCAAACCGGAAATACGACTTAAAAGTGTCGAAACAATGCAATGTTTGTATCGTATGACTCTGGAAAGGTCAGAAATGGATTCTACAGGTCAAATTGCACCTATACACGTGAGGAGCTCCTTATTGGCCATGTATTACGCAATACACGCGCGTGCGAGTAAAACCCGATATCCTTGAAAAATTCAAAATAAATATTTCTATTCGCTGTATTCATACGAAACTTTCTACACGAAAGCACTTGAATACAAAGAATCTTTTACTCATATAGGCTTTTAGAAAATGAAAAATAGTTTAGAAAATATTCAACTTTTTCTCGATATATCGAACAGAATGTTTGGTCAAGCGGTGAGTATAAACATATGATTGTTTTGGTTTGTGTGATGTTATGATGGCACTTGACCCCCCGTTCGAAAGGTTATTTCGAGAGGATTTCAATGGTGCGTTTTGTTTTAAAGGGGGGTAAATACTCGCCGAGATATTTACATTAGAAACATTGACTCGTAATGTAATGCGAAACCTGCTGTCGGCAAGGGCGGCTGAGAAAGAGTTAAGTGGCCACAAAGCCGATCCCGAGGATCGACTATGCCCAGGGTCTATTATTTGTGTACCTCTATTTAGCAGCCATCTCTATTAAGCGGCCACAAAGCCGATCCCCGAGGGTGGCCGCTTAATAGAGGTTCGACTGTATATAGAAACATCGGGATTGCATGCCCACAATTGCAACATTTGGTGAGAAGAATATTGGAGCAATCTTGTATGGAAGACCTAGCTGTCTTAAGCCCCGTTTACACTACACTCAATTTTTGGTACGGCACGGATAAAATTGGTACCCGTACCACTTTTTTGGTTCTTGGACTATCTATTTAGCTAAGCCTCGTTTACACTACACTCAATTTTTGGTACCGTACCACTTTTACATTCTTGGACTACCAAAAAAGTGGTACTGGTACCAATTTTATCTGTGCCGTACCAAAAATTGAGCGTAGTGTAAACAGGGCTTTACTCTAAGAAAATGTAATGTATTGTTTGTTAGACAGACAATTTCATAAACAGTTGGCAATTTCATAAATAATTACCACGAATTTCACAAAAGGTTTAATGAATAGCTATATTCTCATTAAGAAAATATTTTTCTCAACCATGCATACATTTTAAAAAAATATTAAAACCATGCATCAGCATTTTTATCCTGTGATAGCTCGGAAAATCTAGACTAAAATTGGTAGAGTGCCATTTTCAGCATTTTTGGGGCTATTTTATTTTATTATTATTACACTTTATTTTAAAATTCAGTATAAATACATATACTAGGTGAACAAACAATAGGACACACGGTCCCCTACAAGGTTTGAACACCTGTAACTAAACTAATATAAATGTATCCCTCCCTAATAAATCTAACTCAGAGAGTTAGCACTACACACTACAATTACAATCAAAACGGTATTAACACGAACATAAATTAAGAGTGTTACTGTGACGACATTTAGGACAAATCAACTTATAACTTCTAATATTGTCCTGGTCAAATAGTTCATGAAGTCTATTGAAGAAGTTCTTTAGTCTACATTTAAATGATGGTAAAGAAGCGCAAGACTTGACAGCATTTGGTAGAGCGTTCCACATTAGGACAATGCGGGGAAAATAAGAGTCTCTAAATGTTGATGTTTTAGGAATAGTTTTGAGTCTTAAGTACAAGCCAATCGTACAGCGACGTGAAGTTCCAGTGCAGAATGACATATAATTATCTAGCTGAATAATTATAAAATTATTATAATTCATATAAAACAAAGTTTATGTGCTTATAGCTCGAAAATTATCCTATAAGATAATGTTAAGTTATAGCTAGGTATGGACATTCTTAATTTTAATCAACAGAGTATATAACCGATTCTTCAAATATATACAACACCCATATAAACAGAGATATGACGATGGTAAAAGTGGATTCAACACAATACACTGCCTTAATTTAAAGTGCCCCTGGCAGCAAAAATTTTTATTGGCGATATTAAATCTAGGTATGATTTCTAGCGTATCCGTGAAAACATTTTTCAATTTGGTCAAATCGTTCCATTTTTATGCCGGTTTAAAGTTGGCAAAAATGCCCTTTATGATGGATCTTGTCCGTCATCAGAAGAGCCTGGAACGAGCTATTTTTGTGACGTCACCCAAGGTACTCGTCAAAATAAGGCTTTCGTTCCATATGCAAATCTATAATAATAGTGTTGGCCATATACATACAGTGCGCTGATTTTCGGAAAGTAAAAAAGATGGTTAATAGCTGTGTAGCTGCCAATTGCACGAATAAATCGTGTCTAAGTTCGGGTATAAGTCTCCATACGATACCTTACTACAACGACGATCGACCTGAAGCTAAGAGAAGAAGAAAAATATGGGTTGACTTCATAAAGGCAAAACGTGTCTTCGTGCCTTCGAAAGCTTCGACTCTTTGTTCAGCGCACTTTAAGGCTGAAGATTACGAGCGAAGATTCTCAGTTTTACCTGGGCAAACGAAACCAAACTACCCCAAATTAAGAAGCGACAAACTTGGTATTTGTGTGTATCCAAGTATACATGCTGAGGCGAGGGAAACATCTAGAGAACCAGTCGTGCAAAGTCCTAGAGATAGACGGATGGTGAGTCTGTTTATAACAAGCTTTTGTTTTGAATGTTCAGAAAAGATCCATGCATTTTACCGAACTGTTTCAATTATTAATAACATTTCATAGCCTGATATTGTGGTTGCTGTACTTTTTACTAATTTCTAATAAATCTTTTCATAAAAAGTTGATAAAAGCTTTGCAAGGTGAGAGAAGCACGTGTGATGGCGAGGTATCGAACATGGACGACTTAGCGCAAACACCGAAGTCGAGTAAATCAGGTAATTAAAGTTAAATTTTTGGACTTTAAAATGCCGTTTTATAATAAAAATGTATTTACATTAATTTTATAAACAATATGGATATTATAATTAAATTTCGGTATAAAGATATTAAAAAGGGTCTGCCACTGAGTAATTTTGATGATGACTGCAAGTTTACTAGTCGAAACGTTTAATCAAAATGAAAAATCATTGTCTTGTATTTTTTAAAAAGGGTCATTGTAGGTTTTATTTTCTCACTGAAACGACTTGCCGACTTCTAAACATCTTACTAGATACTGATACTCAAAGCAAGAAAAGAAAACGCCAACTGGAAAAGCTTGATGAGAGTCAACTCGAGGAAAGTCACATTGATGAGCCAGCAAATGTAAAGTTTCCTACATAAAGTTTTACATCTATAATATAATACTTGCACTCCAGCTGAATCTCCCTTTATGATATTCATGCTACAAAATCATTGTTTTTTATTATTTTCTTAGTTTGTCATTGCCAATACAGAAATGGAATCTCTTCGAGAAACCAATAGAAGGCTAAAAAACAAAATTATTTCTTTGAAAACATCTGCAAAAGGAAATAAATCCAAAATGAAGCTAATGAGACGCAGGGGTAAGACTCATAATTTCTGCAATTTATTGTTAACCATAGGGACGTCGCGAAGCCATCAACATGGCGGGGGGGGGTGTTCCTAGGATTTTGACCAAGTCGTACAAATTTTGCCCAAAAATGTTGTCCGGGGGGGGTCAAAAAAAATTTTCCGCGCTAACATAAGCGTATTCAAAACTTTTCAACTAAGATAAGCAAGGCTTCCAATTTTTTCACTGCAAACCAAGAGCTTTAATATTGTTAAGATTGCAAACCATTTCATAACTTTGGGCATCTTTTATCCTGAACTTTGACCTAATTTTTCCAAGTTTTACCTTAAATTTTAAGCAAATATCAGTTCCGTTTCGACCAACTTTGGGCAAATATCAGTTCCATTTTGACCAACTTTGACCAACGTTTGAATTATTGGGGGGGGGTGTTACCCCCCCACACACACACCTATAGCGACATCCCTGGTTAAGCGTGTTACATAAAGAAGCAATGCTTTTTTTTTATACATATTTTATTTAGTACTCCAGCTTGAACAACGCTTAGAGGAACAGTCGGTGGAGAAGAGTGCTGAAGAATCTGAAATGGAAGGTGGCAATATTGAGAGTGAGGGTGAAGCATCAGAGGAGGAAAACGAGTTCTATGAACATGATCCTGCCTATGAGGTAGATGATGTCGACATGGAAGAAGATGATGAAGATTTCATAGAAGAAGATATAGGGTGAGTAATTTAATAACTTGGCACCGCCTTTTGCAATAACAAGCATCACAACTACCTATTGTGTATTATTATAATGTTGCACTTTTGCTTGTTTCAGGTTGTTGCAACACAATGGAAATCTACGGTCAGAACCAAAGCACATTGTGTTTCTGTCACAGCTTCTGCTACTTTTCAACTTTTGCCATTCATGCAAAGCTGATAATCCATTGGTGGAAGCAAAAGCTGTTGGAACTGCAGCAGTTGTAACCTCAACATGCCACAACCCAAATTGCGCACAGAAAACCACAACATGGTATAGCCAGCCACTAACACCTGGGCGTACAAAAGCACGTGCTGGAAACTTTCTTTTATGTATGGCAGTCTTGCTTGGTGGTGGCTCTTTTACTAAAATACGCCAAATATTTGCACATATGGGTCTTGGATGTGTCTCCCATACAAATACTTCCGTTATCAGAAGGTAAGAAAGAGCATTTTCTTATAAACGAACTACGAAGTATTGTTTGCAGTGCTTCTAAACTTATGTATATCTAAAGGAAATGAAACTTAATTCTCCTTAAAATAAGCATGCATTGGGCCATCCCATTTAATATAGGCACCCCCCCCCTATTGAGGGGTCCCTTCATAATCCCCTTAGGGTATAAAAATTTTAGAACCCCCTTGGATGTGATTTTTTAGCCTGCGAACAGGCTCTCAAGCTGAATTGAGAGCCTGCATCGATGACTAATGAATTTGAATATCTGCGTCTCAAATCGTGACGCGAAATTCTCATTGGTCAAATGCTATAATTTATATGTTTCCGCTGAGCTCTATATATGTCAACTGCTGAAGCACTATGCATAAAAAACACATTAACTGATCAAATTGGTCTTGGCCGTCTTATCTCAAAGCATGCACGAAATGTTCTGTTTTGAGAAAACAGTATCATAGATTAAAAGTATTTAAAACATTTGAACTTTTGCTTGAATATCTTATATTTCGAAAAACAGTATAAACTGTACGGTCTAAATTTAGTTTCCACGGTCTAAATTTAGTTTGCACGAAAGTTGTAAACAACACCATATAAGGATAGACATTCCATATTTGGAAAAACGAATGTTACGGGGCAGATATTCAAATTCATTAGTCATCGATGCAGGCTCTCAATTCAGCTTGAGAGCCTGTTCGCAGGCTAGTGATTTTTGGAAGTTACCCCATGGATATCTTTATACCCCCTTTAACAGGATATCATTTTTAGTAATTTACCCCCTTGGATATCACTAAAACACCTAATTTTTGCTATTTTTGGACAATTTCCTAAGCTACCCTCTAGGAAAATTTAAGATAAAAACACCCTCCCCCCATAGGATTTAGGGGGGGGGGGATGGTGCCTACATTAAATGGAATGGCCCATTGGTTGATACAATATATTTGAACTATATAATTTATAAATTATGTTGTACTATATAGACTGTGCTATTCCCCACCATCTTCCTTCACTGGAAGAAGTACCAGTCATTGTTGTTGGAGAAAGCCAAGAAACTAAGAAATGGTGTTGTTCTGGCAGGGGATGGTCAGCATGACAGCATGGGTCATTCTGCCAAGTTTTGTGCATATACAATTTTTTGTTGTACTCTTGCACAAATTATTCATTTTAATCTTGTGCAGGTAGGAATACTGTAAATAATACTATAGCTTCACTTACTAGTTACTAGCTCTTGATTATTCAATGACACTAACAACTGTTATTGCAACATTGTTTTTCTTCCTTTTAGAGAAATCAGGCAGGAAGTAGTCCAGCAATGGAGTTTATGTCTTTTAAGTTATCCATGGACTACCTTATCAACTATGGCCTCACCATTACTACCTTCATATCAGACAGGCATACTTCAATTGCAAAGTATATGCGGACAGTTTTGAAACAAATTATCCACTATTTCGATGTGTGGCACTTGAAGAAAAGTGAGAATATTTCCAATTTTTTAAATAATATAATTCATGCTAATGTCCAGACTGCTTAGGAGTTAGGATGAGAACCCACTGAGCTATAAACATCACTGAATTACTGATGAGTTAGTTTATGATAATTAAATTAAGCCTTCGGGCCCTTCACTATTTTCCTTCAATTCTTGTTGACATTGTTTTCTGTTTGAAAATTTTATTGCTTGCAGAAATAAGAAAGGTGCTTTTCAAAATTGCAAAAGAGAAAGACTGTGAGGCACTGAATGAGTGGATAAAACCATGTGAAAACCACCTGCACTGGAGTGCTTCTTCAACTTATGATGGCAATGGTTTGGTAATCTGGGCAAAATTCAAATCCTTTCTACAGCACATTGTCAACATCCATTCAGGGCACAGTGATCCACTGTTTGACAAGTGTGCTCATGGAAGCAACATTCCTGCTAGAAAGTGGTTGACCATTGGTATGTAAAACATTTGGCCTTAAATGTTTATGATGGCATATAGTTTACAGTATGAATTTTACAACTACCCAGTTTCTTGTTGCAGCATGTCCGGCTCATCAGAATATATTCACAATATGGTGCATACATGAACAGGAAAATGTTTTATTTATATTCCTTTCCTATAGATTCACCCCTCCATAACAAAGTGTGTGCTGCACTTACAAACAAAAGGCTTATGAATGGTATCAAGAAAGCTTCTCCATTAGCACAAACCAGCTGTCTAGAGGGCTTTCATAGTGTTCTCAATCACTTTGCACCCAAGATGATTGCGTACTCTTATGTTGGACAATACTGCTGGTTAGAATCTCTTCTAATTTAAATGTTTATTACTTTGATTGGTGAAGAACAGTCTATTAGCACATTATGAGAGCAATTAGAGTTAATATATATATCTTTTACATAATTAGGCATATTCTAGCTGTAATACACTTTAACAGCAACCTGCAGAGAGAAAAAAACCAATCCCGATAAATCTGAAAGAATAAAGGTCAGCTACCCCAAATTCAAGAATGGAGAGGCCACAATTCGAAGTGTTAGGGTTGCTCAGAACTTTGGTAAGTTTCTGTTTATCTGCAAATGGTAATAGTCGGCCGGCCAAGGTAGCAAAAAGTGCCTTCAAAGAGAGTTGATGGCAACTTTATGTTAGAAGTTGGTAACAGGCATTTTCTTATAGTTTAAGCCTTGGTGAACAAGACTATATGTGTTACCACTTCTGATTTTTGCTTTATAGCCGAAAATTTGAGAATTTTTAAATTTTGCCTATTAGATTACTATGATGGCAAAAAATTTAAAATCTCATGTTCTCTCATACCAAGGCTTAAACTATAAGAAAATACCTGTTACCAACTTCTAACATAAAGTTGCCATCAAGTTGTACAAAATCATGTCATGGCCAGCCATCTATTATGCTGTCTTATATTTAACTATTTACAATATACTTTGTTAACTTTTTTTATAGATTATGTACAAGAAATATACGAGACTTTCTTGTCAGCGACTGAAAAGGATCTGAAAAGCAAGGAAGCTGAACTGAAGCAAATGTGCCCCCCCTGCTATGAACACAATGCTAAATAAGCAAACAAAGGAGGAGGCAGTGAGGAAAAGAAATGACAGGAGAGAAATGACCATTGAAGATGTTCCACCCAGTATTCCTGGTTTGTAATACTTTGTAAAATCTGTTGTTTTTTCATGTTTGGTTAAATCACTCCCATTTTTGTTTTTTACTCCATGACAGAGACAAATTTATTTGTCAGAAATTAGACTAAAAAGTTTGTTATATCAACTTTGTATAGTATTGCAACATCTGGAACAACTTAGGCGACAAAAGGAGGCAAAGAAAAATAATGAAGGTCCAAAACGCCATTGTCGAACATGTGGACATCCAATGAAGGGGCATACTAAAGATATAGATTGTCCAAAAAACAGATAAGAACTTAGGCCTAGGTATCATGAAAGAAAAGCTTGCTTCAAGCAAAACAAAAAAGCTCTTTTAAGAGCTGCCACTTAATAAAGAATATAACGATACCTCAATAATACCATGATCATTGCACACAGTTCATAAAAAATGGCAAATGTTCAGTTTGTCATATTTTATTCATTATACTTTATATATACCAAATATTTCAAAGCTATAGCTGTTCATTCCCACGTAATCCCTGCAGAATAAAGAAACTAGTCTGAGTCGTCAGAATATCCAGTAAACTGTCCTTCCTTTTCCATGATGGGAAATGTATTTCTTATTGCAATGTAGGCACATGCAGGTAGTGGGATTCTTCTGTTGCCAAGAAGTCCATATATTAGTCTTGTGAACTCTCTATATGAGATACTGCGTAGAAAGCTAAAACAAAATAAATGGAAGTTCATGATTTGTTACCATGTGAACCAGGCTAAGAAGTTGCCTGCATTTACAAAAGTATAAATTGATATTTTCTATCTTTGTATTTAGCAAATCATTATCTACCTACACATATAGTAGAGGTGTGCATCGGATCGGATTGGACGTTTATAATCCGACAATTGCCTATGTTTAAACTCTGATCCGATCCGAAATTGTCTAATCCGAATCCGATCCGAGTTTCGATCCGATCCGAACCGAAGAATTCTTTAATAAAATAAATTTCTCATTCAAGTTGAAATATTTAACCAAATAAATATAAAAGCAAGAAATACATGTCAAGAAGCTGACAAAGTGACGTCCAATTGAAGTATCAAACGAATAATGCATTAGATAATTAATTCATTTTATTTCGGATATCGAAGTCCGATCCGACTACGAAACAACTTTATCGATCCGAAATGAATATTTTGGTTCCGAAATCCGAACGGATCGGATTCGGATTTGCACACCTCTAATATATAGTAATGTATTGAGAGGCTAATTTTAATGCACCTATCACTGTTTTCCCCCTGGGGGGGGGGGGTTGCAGGCGACCTAGGGGACTTTGACCACACTATGAAGCCCCAGTGAGGGGAATTTGACCTATGCATCAACTCCCAGAGTTGGGAAATTTCCGCCATCTGCCATCTTGAAAGTTTGCACAGTTTTGACATTGAAAGGCCCGGTAGCAAGTATGGCGGAGAAGCACGATCAAGTTTCATCGAAAAAGGTATTTTATAGTGTCTCAATTTTTACCAAGTTTAAACCAGTATAGACCTGTATGTTTGCATTGGAAAACATATATGTGCCTTGTTATCTTAGAAATATAGTGGGGAATTTTGACAGCCGTTTCTTGCCCAAAAGCGGGGATGCCCTGGGTTGCCCGCACCCCCCCCCCCTCTCAGGGGGAAAACATTGATAGGTGCATAAATAAACAAGTCAAGAGGTAAAACTTTGGCAACAAAGAAAAATTTTAACAACATAATTGAATAAATTGTCTAACCTATTCTCTGTTGACGTTTGACTGTATTTGCTTTTATCTTTGGTTTTATATCTGTCAGCAGCCATCTTCAAACTCCACTTTTGAAGGCATACGGGGTTGAATCCCGGGTGTTGTGTTACACACTTCGCATTTTGCACGCCTTCGGCTTTGAGATCCTGTATAACTTCTTCGCGATTCATAGCTTCCTCGCATCCTTCCTGTTCAAAACAACAATAACATTCACTATTATTTGTTAGTAAGGTTATGTCACAATTCCCACAATTGCACCTGTGATAAAAACAGAGAAAAACATTCGAAGTTTATAGATAGAAATCAAAAAATTTTATCGATGTTTACCAAGTACTTACCACTCGCTCACTTCAACAGAACCATCCAGTCTTCTCCCTAGCTTTTCTTGTAGTTCTAGCCGTTCTCTTTCTTGCCTGTTGTAGTTTTGTAGCCACTTGTCGTCAGAACGTAGTTTTAAAATGCTTCTACTTTTACTTAATCTGTTAATCCCTTCTGCGGCAGATACTATTCATCAGAATGTTAAATGCTTTAAAATCTTAATTTTTATAAAAACGACAACAGTTAACAACATGCAGTTGCAGTTAATCACTATAACACAACAATTTGTTATGCGATAACTATGTCCCAGTATTGACTGCTGAATATGTTGTTCATTTCTTGCCGGAACTGCGGAAAAGATTGATACGTAGTTGGGAGTTTCAGAACTGATCTGCAGGTATGGGCGATAGGACGTCTTGCTGCACCATCAAGGTCAGTAAATACTACTTTTATTGATTCAACGCAAATCATTGTCGAGGCAGTGCAATAACGCAGGAACATTGTTAGCTTTTCGTCATCAAGCCCTCGTATGTACCGCCTCAAAAACGAAAGTACAGCGTGCTGCGAATTACTTGTCGGTTCAGAACGTATTAGGTTTAAAACTCTTTTCACTGTTGGTCTTGCATTTTGGTAAATCTCCTCCAAAGACTCCATCGAAGAAAATGCATCGCGATTCGCAAGGTTTTCTTTAAATGGCTTTCTCCAACTATCAATGATGAACTGCGCAATCTGGACCATTTCTTTATGTGCCAATTCTAGGATTATTGTTTGACGATCCTCTTTTTTAGGGATTGTTCTGCAGTCAAACCTTTTGAGAAAATCAAGCCACTCTTTTTCCTGGCTGTCATTTAAATCATCATCTTTTATAGCTGTATTGATTAGCTCTCGCTCATCTTTGGACACATACCCTAAAAATGATTCCATCAACAGTTCATCTGGTATTTTTTCACTTTCAAACAGGGTTGAAAACATAAAAACTTTATTTAGTTTTACTGGAAAAAACTTGAGTTCGCTGTAACCCTTGACCAGAATTCGCGCTATCGCCTCCCATTCTTCTTCTTTAAAATCATGTCTGACTACGGGCACTCTTTCTTCCTCTCCAACCGTGCATGAATCGTAAAACGAACTCCAAAAGGCAGAAAGAGCGTCACGAAAGACACCGCCATCATCAACGCCCAACTCTTCTTTTATTAATCATAACGACTTTGACGTGGATCTGCATAATCGATTCATCTTTAAAATTCTCAATCATGTCTTGCATGATATTTACTCTTCTGATTTCTAGAACTCTGAAAGACATAAATAAATTGTATTATACTTAAAAATAATAAATACAGAGCGAAGGAATGCTTCTACATATATGTGAATTAGGAAACCGAGTACATTAGACATTTGGCACTATTTGCAAAGAAATTAGCCTATATCACCACCATAATTCCAGATTATTTTTATAGTCAAATAGTTTCTCCATGGATAAAAGTAGTTTTTATAGAGTCAAAAATAGGGCAGGTACGAATTTAAATAAGGTCAAGCTGCACTTGTATATCTTACTTCGTAAAAGATATACATATAAAACAGGTATATTTGTACGGCGAAATGAAAGACCCTGGTAGACGCTGGTCACGTGATCTGCTAAAATCTAGCAGACTTTTTAGATTTTTTTAAAAATAAACATTTGATATTTGGATTATTTTGATAGTTTAATTTATAATTTGCATTTTGTATGATTGTCGTAAAGAAAACTAATACAGTTAATTAGAAATCTGCTAGATTTTAGCAGATCACGTGACCAGCGTCTACCTGGGTCTTCGCTCCCCACGAGGGAAAACCCTGGGTACGAGGTTGAGGTTTTTTTCTACTTTCACATTCTTATTCCAAAGCAAACACTTCTAAGTTGAAAATGCCTAATATTGTGAGCGTAGAAACATTAAAGAAACAAGAAAACGACTTCATAACACGAGTAGTTTTGGCAAATTTGGTGTTTGTGTTAAGAATTCAGTCACACGATTAACCTGCGCTCACATGCACTCCACGCTTACGCGATTTCTTGCGCATGTGTAGACGAAAGTCCAACCTGTTTCCTGGAGGAAGAAATGTAATTCAGACAGTGTATAAGACTTTCATTACCTGGTTACAGGAAGATTTTGCAGGTCATCGTGAAGAGAGCGGTCATCCAGTAATGGGTAGACGTTTGGATTGTCAATCTTGTTTTGTCTAATCTGGTTGCCTTGTTGGTTAGACTCTTCATTTTCTAGTGTGGCAGTAGCAATTTCAACGTTACAATCTAGAATAGGTTCTGATTCCCTACAACAAAAAAAAAAATACCTTATTACATTTCCAAACTCGATCTTTCATCTAAATCAAATCAAATGAATGCAAGTTTCCATTTTCATTTCCAATTCATTCTATGTAATTATAATCAAATAGCTATCACATAATGTGTGTTGGTAAAACTTCTTTCCGTTGATAATTCTAACCTTAATTGCTGTGATTGATGATTGTACAATGTACATAGATAAAAGCCCGTTCTATACGTCGAAATCAGTCGCGTCAAATGCAATTCAAACAAATAGATAATGAAGCTTAATGAAGTTTATCATCTCATTATCTATTGTCTTAATTGCGTTCGACGCGACCAAAATTCAACGTATAAAACAGGCCTAACACTATTGCCTCCGACAGGTGGTCATGAATGTTTAATACGCGTTTGTACGTGTATGTCTATGTGTGTGTGTTTGTCTTTCAGCACAATAGCTCAAAAAATATCAAAGTATTAAACATAAAAATTAATGGGACTAATGGGAATGCCCAATGGTTAAATTAATTAAATGAATATTCTTAATGATAATGTGTATAGCAAGTGACAGCTATTAGCCCATTGCATGTACATTTAAGTTTGACACATAACTTAATTCTCCATTGTCCAGTTCATTTTGGTTACGATAAATCGGGGACTGGACTCTAAAAACAAATCAACAACAACAACAACAACAACAACAACAACAACAACAACAACAACAAATGTAACAATAAATGTAACAATAAATGCAAATTATTCGTCCATGGTCTGGACAGGAACCATGCACTGGATTTTTGGCTACATGTCCGTTAAATGGTTCATTACAATTCTGAGCGGTTATTTTAGACTACAAAAGCACAGAGTTCCCACACGTAGCCCCTTCCCTACCACAACGCCAACCCTCATCCTGACCAGGCTTCAATCAAGCCACCTGTTCGTAGGAAGTACAAATACACGCGCGAGGCCCATGCATATCACAGAACGCGACCGTTTACAATGTGGGTGCCTAAATCAATTTTGAACACAAGTGAAATTTTGGTGGTATTATCTTAGTATGTCACTGATCGTGCGAAAAAAAGCAGTCGTACATGCAGTAGTACAGGGTCACGGACAAATATAGCTACCTTCACTGAAAAGCTTGCAAGCTGGTCCACTAAACAAAGTAATAAATAACTTAATAGGAACTTACAGCTCATCATCTTCCAACAATACAACAGGTATGTCTTCCATTACGTCAGGAATGGCGATTGAATTTGGACGTTCCACCACAGGAAACATCATTTCTTCATAACATACTGCCATGCTGACAAGTGCTCGGTCAACTGTTTCAATTGGTGACGTGGGATCGAGAAGAAACTTGGCATGACAGCGGAAACTTGCGTGATTTAACTCCTAGAATAACATGCCTAACCGACATATTTGCATGTGGATCATCCAAGTTCGGTTCTTGTGGAACCCTTTCACACCGAGCTTTGTACAGATTTTCTTGTTTGTTTAGTTGATCTCTGAATTGTTCCATTTCCTGTTCTTTTTCAATCTCAGTTTGCTGGTCTCGAAATAAAGATTCCCTGAATTCGGCATCTTGCTGTTCCCGCAGTCTGCTTCTTTCTAGCGATGACCCAAGAAGAATGGCGCTGGATTGGCATTCATGATCTGGACTGTCAAAAGCAGGTGGCAATTCAAAAGCAGATGGTAATTCATCCTCACTGTTGCTTAGGGAAACTCTTTCATTTCCTTCCTCCAATTTGGACAATAAATATATTCTTGCTTTGGACAACTTGTGCTGTGTAATGTATCTCGCTAAAGTAAAGCCCTCATCTTTTATTTCCTCGCATTTGAAGTTTCCTAACTCGAATTTCATAGCACAAGCATCTCCAAAAACACTACTTCCATTTGTAAAGAAGATAGATATCATTTCTTTAAGTATCTCTTCTTTTGTAGAACAAACTGGGAGACTGATATCTCGAGCTCCTCCACCTCGTCCCATACGAACAGACACACATCTATTTCGGTTATCGTCAAAATGTTGCCAACCGACAGAAATCTTGCGATTTGGTGTTTTAACTGGTGGCGATGCGGACACATTTTCCAATTTCTTTTTAGAGATCTTATTCCTTGGCAGCTTTGACTTCAAGGTATGAAGGAGTTTTCTTTTTTTTCTGTTCTCTCTTCCTTAGTTGCTTCATTGTCTTGTTTGCAGAAGGCTCTTAAAGCTAATATGTCTCCCTTCCGTGTTAAGCCTAAGTCTTGTAATTCTTCATCTTTGGCCAACGATATAGCTGCAATGTCCATCTAATAAAAAAATAAGAAGAACCATAGATGTTATTTAAATTTAGTATTTACATATTAGAACTATAGAAATATTTAATTCTTTATTGTTAAAATAAAAGCCATTATCCTAACCCAGGAATACAAATTATACTAAATAATGGGAGACTAAATACCATTATACTAAATCTGGAGAGACTAGAGGCAGGGATGGCCAAAGCTTTTGGAGGGCCCGGAGCAAAATTGCAGGTCCATGCTTTCAGAGCTGTACATCCCAATTGCAAGCTGCTAGGCCATTAGCTGAATTGTGGGTAGATACTTCATTTGACCACCAGTCGGGGTTAGAGGTTAGAGGCTGGGTTGGGTTGGGGGTCAGGTATCCGCCCTGATACATAATAATAGAGGTCACACGAAGTATATACCAAATCGTGCTCAGTGATCACCACTGACCTGTGCTGATTGCAGGCTCGGGACCCTCCCGTGCTCAGGACCGGGGTTGATCACCACTGACCTTTGCAGATTACGGACTTGGCACGCGATGCCATATTTGCATTTTGCACAATTGCAAAAAAAAGTACAGGTGAGAAAGAAAAACATGGTTTCGGTGATGGAAAGCATTTTAACCACTTTGGTTTACAGCAGAATAAATTTAGTAATTTTTGCTACATTTTGGTAATTGTTTGCATGCTTATTTAGTAATTGTTTGCATGTTTATTTTTTAATAGTACGAAGTGACTAGATGACCGACAGCCGGCTATCTAGTAAACTGCCGGCTACATAGTGACTATAATTGAAGTTGAATTTTTATAAGATAAACCGTTCCCTAACCTCAAACCCTCATATACACCTAACCTAACCTTCTGAGAGTTAAAAAGGCGGAGAAAAAATTTTAAGAAAAAAATATGCTAAGTCAGACGTTAAAAATATGACCCGCCCCCGGCTGGGTTTCACTTTCCGTACGCAGCGCCTCTACCCAATGCACTAACGGCAAGCTCAGTTAAACTACTGTAAACAAATGTTTTTATATACAACTATAGTCATTATATAGCTGGCAGTTTACTACATAGGTCATCTAGTCACTTTGTTTTTCGTATTTATATTGGCTTGCAAAATATCTGGTCACACTGCATCAAATGTGACCTTCCTTGGGAAAACATACGTTAACGATTTTGCATTAAAACGGGCAAAAAAACGGATAACGAACGGATACTAAACGCTTTGTCAAATCGTTTCAACGGATCCTCAAAACGTTTTAGACGTTTTGAGTAAAAAATACGAACGGATGAAGACAAAAAATTTAACGGCTCTACGAACGGCTTTAACAAACCGTTCGAACGGAATTAAGAAACCGTTTAACGATATTCAGCGACCGTTTCAACGGATCTGTACAGAATGGTATAAAGCAGTGAACAATAATATACACTAAAACA